>ML855929.1:10848-27993 GCA_009831015.1 Picea engelmannii | reverse complement strand
GTCCATAGGGTCATAATGAACAAAAGTTATTACTGAACTTGCCAGCTAAACTCGAGTATAAGGTTTTGAGAATTGTTGTGGAACGCATTGTTTCTAGAAAGCACTTAGATATTTTCTAATTCTACAGAGTGAGAAACCCTGTGTAATCCTGAGACCCGTAGTTGTGACCACCAAATCCTTGTTTCTCCATGAAATTTTCTCATAATCCAGAACTCAATGCCTAGAGCTATAGGAAGTCAAAGCACCATGTCCAAAGATGCAGTACCAGATGAGCCCTGTGACCCCTGATTCGAGGTCGTGGGTGATCTCAAGGGGAAGGTGGAGCAGGTCAAGCTTCTTGATCTCAACTTAATAGATCAAGTCTTGTTTCCCTATATGAACATAGATGTCTTCTAGAGTATTGCTCGAGACAATTTGGGAGGCATGCAATTTGTGCCAAATCCCAAATTCATAAACCTCTTTAACTCAACAATCATGAACCTCAAAGACTTACCAGTGTTTGGTACCACTGGCAAAGTTGTGCAGTGCACCAAGTTCCTGATCAGCAGGGTGCACGAAAAAAGTCTCTGGTTGGATAGGTGGTATCCAATCTACATAGAAGACATCCACCAGCTTATGGGACTGTCCCTCAAGGGTGAGGGTGTGTCCAAAGGATTCTAGGGTCCTAGTAAGCACAACAAAAATAAAGGGGAGCCCATCCTCTATGAAAGGTTCCACACACAGAGGGGGGTACGCACAACCAAAATTGACCCCATAATACCAGAGACGGTCAGTACTATCTGCTACATCATAGCCAACAAAGTCATGAGGTCATATTACAAGGGAGAATGCACGCTGGATACATTATCAGTGGTAGATTTTTGCGCCAATGTCATTGTATTCAATTGGTGTAATTACCTACTAGAGTAACTACTTGTGGCTTGCGAGGAATCCCAGAAGAAGGGAGGCTCCTTCACATAGGGATACATGTTGATGGCATTCACAATGTTTAAGTGGATGCCACCCGCTAGAATATTGTTGGCGCTAACAGAAAAGGAGCGCCTTGCAAATATGTTTGAGCCCTGGCATTCTAGGGTGGACTCGGAGAACATGGCCTTCAAAAACATAGAGTTCTCCTAGTGGTATAACGGGCTCATCGACGCAACGTAGAGGTTGTGCATTTCGCAGGAGCTACTCAACTACAACACGAGGAACATCTCCTTCAGCATGAACTGACACCATACATTTGTATGGCCAAGGTATGCTAATAGGGAGGACTTCCACTCAAGGATGTTTCCATTATAATTAGATGAGGAGGCCTTATACAAAGAGGTAATGTCTTGGTCGAGAGTTAAACGCAACCCACACAAGTCGGTAATGCACTACATTTTTCCTGTCGAGCTGCTGAAGAAGAAAGGAAAATAAACAGGGGTAGGACTGAGCTCAGGCTCAAAGGCGGTGAAGAAGGAAGCTCTGACACAGACAGACTTTGAAGAGGAGGAGGAGACGCAACCACTAGAGTGGAAGAAAAGAACATTTTCGATCTTCCTGCAGTTGCCATAGCAAACCCTGCTGACAAGTAAGGATTTCAACAATATCTTGAGCACTGTATTCATTACAGAACTATTGGCTACGAAATTCATAACAGGAGTCTCACAGAGTAAATGTTTTAACCCCCAAACCCTTTCATCCGCCCTCCCCCACACTCGCTCAGTGGTCCACACAACCCCCATCATTCATATTCAAGACAACCCTAAGCCTGACACCCTTCCATCCACCATCATCACTAAGCACCCTCCATCACCACCACAACCCCATTCACCACCCCCAGAAACCACCAGTCCACCCCAAACCACTGGTCCAAAGCCCATGCAACTCTATCCCCCATAACTACCTGAGCCAGAAATCCCAGAAACAAGCCCAAATTTAATCGAGCAGAGACCAGAAGTTCTTGGTCCAAATACAGAAGTATTTGAGTAGCGACTGTAGCTGATTGGCCTGAACCCCAAAACCTAGGACCAGCAATTTTTACCTTTTGCGTAGCAAAAGGATACTCAAACAGTAGAGGAGCTGCAATCTCAAAGTCCCCAGCACATTTCCTCAACGGTCAAGTTTGAGGGTGTCATGGGAAGTGCAACTCAAGAAGTGGGGCCATGCAAAGAGAAGGAGCTACCATAGGTTCAGAAGGAGCCAGATTCAACCTTCAAGCAGAGCGCAATATCCGTGCAAGAACAAATGGAGTTGGTTCTCCAAAACCCTCAGCAGTGTGCATAGTTGTTGCAACTCTGTCTCGCTAGAACAGAGGTTTTGACACTCTTTCCATCAACATTGAGGTTGAGGCTTGTGCCAGGACCATCCACAATGGATGAGGAGGTAGAGACTCCATTAGAACATTCAATCACTAGTGGAATTTTACTGCAGGTATGAGCACCCAAGGACGCAACCCCTTCATCGACTCACCTTGCACAGTGGTCAGCAACACATTTAGTTGGATTGATGAGGGTGTCAACTGATCAACTGGAGTAGAGGCTCTAACAGGCCAATAGTTCTACAGAGTCTGTGAGGGAGGATGCACTCCTTGCACAAGCGTGCAGAAAACAAGAATAACACGCAAAGATATAGGTCGATCATAGGCTGGAAAGATTTCAGGAAAGGCTTGTTGAAGCCTGGTCAAAAATTCGAAAGGCCACACCCCAACTGCCAGAAGCCAGTGATGCAGGAGAGTCGGAGCATCAGATTGAACTGCTCCAAGGAACATGGTCACCATTGGCCATTCATGTTGAGCATCTGGAAGTGCAGTTGTAGAAAACTCAGTAGGAAGCAAAGCAGCAATCTCGGAATTTGTAGGAGCAGATGGAGAAGATAGTGCTAGAAGGAAACAATGCTCGAATAGAACTACACAAGCGCATAGCTGAGTGCACAAAGATTTTCAGAGAAGTCAGCGATTGGATGGGCATCATAGTTAGGTGAAAACAGACCTTAGAGGACGTGTGCACTAGAATCCAAGTGTTGAATGAAGAATTTTCGGCTATGATGGATTCACTGGAGAAACAACAAAATTTTGACCAGATCTAGCAAGCGGACAATGAGCGAATGCTCTATTTGAGGCACAATCTGTAGCTAAGAAGGAGTTGCATGACTTATGGCCTGTCATTCAGAAATTTTATATGAAAATGCATCAAATCAATGCAACAATTGATTCTGAATGGAACTCTTTGGTCACATCTAAGCCCAAGGAGTGTATCACAGATGCGACCCAACAGTTTGTCGCTGAAGCCTCACTCCTTGCCAGGAAATGGAAGGATAAAGTTGGAATCTTTCAAGAAGTTAATAAGTGATCCTTGGATTTGGGCCCAAAGTTGGGGCCTTGGTTTGAAGAGGGAGAAGAAGAGAAAGCGCAAGAAGAAGAGCAAAAGAAAGAGGAAAAGGAGGACAAGGGGAAACAATAGTTTCTCCTGGAAGCTGCGAAAGAGCCGAGTACTTGACTCGAGGGCGAGTCAAGGTTTGTGGTTAGATCCTGGTGGGCCCTTCATTTTTGGATGAGAAGTTGTGCAAGAATATCTACAGTCCCAGTTTTGGTCTAGTATGAGTTGCGCAAGCTATAGAAGAAGCTGGACAATAGAGCAACGGAGAGTAACAGAAAACAGTTATGAAATGGATAGCGCAATGCCAGTAAGGAAAAAGTAGGTGCAACAGAACAAGAAATCATGCAAGTTCAAAGCCAGAAGACCCTACTTAGCTTATATAAAGGGATACATATGATTGAAAAGAGTTTTTCGACTATGATTGTATAAGTTTTGGTATCACAAGTGTAAAGGGTTTGTGTCATAATTTTAAGGGTGGTTAGAACATGATTGTAAAGTGTTGTTGTCTATTGTTGAGAAGTCAGGTTTGAGTTCTGAAAATGTAATTTTTACACCATTTTGGGAAATAGAGCTATGTGACATGGGTCCAGAGCTAGGAGGCTGTAACAGAGCACTACCTTGTATCTCTGAGATTGTAACCAGGAAAGATCCAAAGATAATATATGAAGAAGGATCCAAAATTTCAAAATATGTTGCGTCATTCTATTTTTGTACTTCAACATTGTATCTTTACAGTACTTTTGTTTTCTTGATAAGTTTTGCATGATTTTTTTGTGTTTGAATGTTTTCCACAACTTAAGTAGCTTCAGTTCTTGCGTATATGAGTTTAGATTTGTTTGTATTTAGTTTGTCTTGCTCAAGATCAGGATGAATCTTGAAGGTTCTGTGAACCCTCCTAAGTATTTTCTTTTCCCTTCCCTATCCTTTTGTCTTAGCCGTGCTTCAAGTGAGACTTCTTCTCTTCGAAGGAGATGAAAATGTCAACGCTCTAGACTACATGGTACCTTTTGTTGGTAACCTGAGAAGGACCCTGGTCCGATCAATATTGCGCCAACAAACCATCAAAGTGCATATGCTACATTCCATCCTCCGGGTCAATTTGTTCCAGGGTATTGTTATCCTTATCTGCAAAGATAGAATATACTCCTAGGTCCTCTTCGACATAGTTTACATTAGGTTGTGGAATACTTTCTATATATAGTGAAATTCTTCCCTCCCTTAGGACTATGATGTTCTTCTCATTCCGAGGAATAGATAAGTTTGTCACGTCGAGTGAGAGGTATCCACTTGTCAAATCTTTCCAATCTCTTCCTAAGATGATTGAATAATTACTCATTGGGATGTCAATTACCTTAATATTAAGGGTTTTCCTTATTTTAGGATGCGAGCACAAAACTAAAGTCATGTCCTTGATCTCACATATGGTCGATTGTTTTAAACTATTATAAGAGACAATTCTTCTGGCATTTTCATTTGTACAAGACAAGACTATCTCTTCCATAATAATTTTCGACATTACGCTTTGGCCTAAACCACCGTCAATCAGACAAAAATGGGCTATTTTGTCCATAATATTTACAGAAAATAAAAATGGAGGATTTTTTACAGAGTGTCTAAAATTATTTACACCTACTTTATTTACACTTGAGTCCTCTTTGTTTACCTCTTCAGAGAGATTGGATAAGGTGGAATTTTTTCCTTCCATGAAATTTTTCATATGCTTTTGTTGCTCATGGACGACAACCATGTTCAGAAGAGTAGAATCGGCCTTGATATTAGCTAATTGATTGAGAATGTTGTATTTGGAATAGGGAAGAGGGGAGTGAGTTCCTTGATTTTCAGTAGTTTTAGTAACTTGTACAGTAGAAGATGGTGAAGTTGAGCTTGGGATAGAAGGAGTATGAGTGGGATCATATTTTCCTTTTGAAGCATAGGATATATTCCTAGTGTTTATGATCATAATATCCTCTGGTTCTGCAAAATCTATAACAACAATGGTAGTTTCAAACATTTTTCCAAATATTTTATCTTTGGAACTCTTCTTTACCTCACAAGTACTTTCCTCATGGTGTTCCTTGCAAAAGTTACACCAACTGCGAGGGATGATGGCTTTATCATGAAAGTTGTTTTCATTTGAATTCCTAAAGGGTGGTGAAGAAGAAGACGAGACTCCAGGAGTAATTGAAGGGACATTTCCTTTCTGCTCATATGTTGTCATTCGATTATTCATATCTTGTACAAGTTGTAAGAGGGCGGACATGTCCATTTGTTTAATTGAATATCCTTTGGGAAGACCTATTCTTTCAATCTATTCTTCATACTCTAGACAAGTATGCAGAGCAGAACCAATATTGTCAATAGATTTGTCTTCAAGCCTATGACAGTAGGGGAAAGGTAGAGCATTATAGTAATGCATAAAAGAGGCTTGGTTTTGAGGGTGAATAAGTTCGGGGATTTGGTTATATAACTTGGTGAAACGTAAGTTGAAATACTTTATAGTCTCACTGTCTTTGTACGCAATATTAATATATTCCCGTAATTATTCGGTTGGTATTTTAGACTGCCCATAAGTAGATTTGAACCAGTAAACTAACTCATCCCAAGGAGAAAGAATATTGGGAGGGAGGTCAAAGATATCTTCCATTGTTTTCCCTTCAAGGGAATTAACAAATAAGTGCATACAAGTATCATTGTCATTAGCTCCTATATTGTGACATGCATTAGAAAATGCCACCAAATGTTCATTTGTAGTGACTGTGTTATTTCTTGAAAACCTAGGGAGATGCTCTTTGAATTTTGGAAGTGGACGAGTAATAAGTGTTAGGTTCAGAGGAGAGAATACATGCCACGAGGTAGTAGTAGAATCTTCTTCGAATTGAAAGAGTCTGTTATCACCCCATAAGTTATGGGAATCAACTGATGACTGGGATATTATCTATCTCTAATGTTTTTGTTGTCAAATGATTTTTCATTCTGCAAATAATTTGAAAAAAAAAGAAAAAGAAAAAAGGAAAAAGAAAAGAAAAAGAGGGCATAAAAGAATTTACATGAAATCCCCATGCAATAATAGTAACTTGGCCATACCTTTCAAGCATGGCCAAGTTATTTTTAATTTTAATGTTGATAGGATAGTGAATAAATCTAACCAGACTGTCTAATCCTGGTCAGATAGCCCTTAGGTTAGATTAGTGAATAAATCTGACCAGACTGTCTAATCTTGATCAGATAGCCCTAAGGTAGAGTAATTTCTTAACCCAACAGTTTAATCTGGGTTAATTGTCCTAGGAAGATAGGTTAGCATGTAGGTTAGTTGCTTCATTTGTTTCACCCCAAAAAAACCATCTTGATGAAAAATGTTACACCATGTCTCAAATGCCTAAAGAATAGTTTGGTCGAAGTCCCTTGGTGGTGTCTATGTGAAAATTTTGGGAAAAACCCGTAAGGTGCACTTATCCTAAGTTTTCCCAACACATTTTTCTTTGTTCCTTATCTATGCTCCATGCACTTTTCAACGGTCCAGATCGTGGCGCCCAGATCTACGGAGCACAAAGCATTCTAGACCCCCCTGACCGTTCTGTTTTTAATTGGGGGGGGGTCCGGAATCGGTAATAAGAATTGCGCACATCTGGACGGCCTAGAGACGAGCGCTGAAATCAAAGGCCCAGATTTGATTCCAGACCCCCCTGTTCGTTCTGCCTTTAATGGAGGGGGGCAGGTCCGGAATGAGTGATAAATGGCGCGCTAAGATCTGTGGTTCAGAAACGGGCACGTAGATCAACGGCTCTAATTGGATTTCGGACCCCCCCGGATGATCTATTTTTAACCGAGGGGGGGGGGTCCGGAATGGTGATTTTTCTCTGGCGGGGCCCTGGTCATACTTGGCGTCATCCTATTGGCCCCAAAATCCCATCACTATATGCTATCTGACAGCCCCCGTCACTCATGGACGTCATTTTCCACTGATTCCACTTGTCCCACTTGTTCCCGAGTTATGTCCCGTCCCATAACTGTTGTCAGTCCCTTCTGTCAGACCCCTACCCCTTTTCACTCATGTCCAGCCCCTTATCACAACTTTTACATCCAATCCCTAGCCTCCACGTCACTCGCCCGTATGTTTCGACCACTGTCATCTGCCATCTCACCCCCAAGTGGCTCGTTGTTCATTTGTTATGGGATAACACACCCGTTATCCTGCTGACCTGTCTCCCGTGCTCAAACGACCCCAGTTTTAAATAAAACTACCATTATTCCTTCTACATTCATTTTCTCCCATCGCACCAGAAAATTT
Source organism: Picea engelmannii (assembly GCA_009831015.1). Classification (NCBI taxonomy): domain Eukaryota; kingdom Viridiplantae; phylum Streptophyta; class Pinopsida; order Pinales; family Pinaceae; genus Picea; species Picea engelmannii. Next base: position 20,361 of record ML855929.1, on the reverse strand, counting down.
ACCTCATACTCCTCCATTGCATTCCTGTCGCCTTCATCCACAGTCAGTCAAGCCTACTAACGTCGTGTTTATTGCAGGTACTGTAGCAGAGATTGCGCCAAATCCAAGACAAGCAGAAGGAGAGGAGAATCATTTTCTCCCGCCTCCTTTTGACCTGGAAAAAATCCCATTGGTCGACAAAGACAGATTGATCGCGGATACCAAGTGTGATTTCGATTTTTCAGACCTCCAGTCATGGCTCCGGGAGGTTTTCTTGGACCAGAGTGAAGAAATTGGACTTTGGGAATCAAATTTGCCCCTTTACCTTTTTCCCCAGATACACCATTTCCCTGAATTCACACTTAAATGCCAAGCTCACTACATCCCCGAATAGAGAGCCGTCATATCCTCATCCGGAGACACCCTTTTTCTCATCACTCCCGAAGACAGAGACCAGATGATGCAAATTCCCCGTGCTGAATCTGCGTCTCCTTTCAACTTATAAATCCTCACTCAGTTATACCAGAAGATGACTTTTCCCCAAAGAGCTCAAATTTTCGAGCTTTTCATTCCCACCTCCGCTCAACTCCCTTCCACAAATCCCCCTTACCCCTCATCCATGTTCTCTACCAAGGGAAACCAAGTCATTTCCTCCCTTTGTGCTCTGTTAGGTTACTATTCCGACTAGTGGGTAGACGAGCCCATTCTGGGTTTTCTATCCATTTTCTCCAATGATGAAAAACCCACAACACAGTTTGATTATAGCACCTTCTTGGCCGATAATATTCATGAACAGTTCGTGAATTTTGGCACAGAAGGCATGTTCAGATACTCATCTATATTGGTGTACATGTTTTTTTACTTTCAAGCGGAAAATTCAGTTTCTCCATGCAGAAGATGGACACGTATGGAAGGCCTCAGCCAGTCACAGCATGGACCTCTTTGCTGAAGCACAACTCCACAGAGTATAGCTTCAAGGTTTTCATTGATCTATTTTACCACCCGGTGGTAAGCATGTTGAACGGCAGGCCCGAGCCTAGAATAAATGACGAAGTCCAGAGAATTCGGCATCTCTCGAACAACTCAAAGACCGGAGATTGGTATCTATATCAAAACCACACAGAGATTAGAGTTTTCGGTTGCGAGCTGGCACCTTACAAGCTACCCAAATATGTGCCGGTAAGAATCTTTGCTTTATAATACATAAGGCAGATCATGAATTCGGATGATATTCATTTCGTATCTTTGAAGAAAAAACAACAGCTTCGAATCAAGGGGCAGATTGGCTCCTTCATCTGCAACAGTCGAGGTGGCGGGGAAGAAGATGACAAAATGTTAAAAGAAATGAAATTCTTTATGAGTTTCCCATGGCACTATGATCCATGCGGGATCATTTCAGAAATGCGGGTGAAAAATAAAAATATCTCGTATGCTCATGATTCCAAGCCCGAGATTAAAAATTTTCAAATCAGACAGTGTGGATGCCTGACACCTTGGTCAAAGTGGAACAGCAGGTTCCCCCGACCACTGTACTTCCAACTTCCACGCCACAGGTTCCTAAGGAAAAAAGGTCCCGACAAGAATCATCTTCGCCTATCATGGAGGTGTCGTCCGAAGAGTTCCAGTTGCACACTAAGAGGCCCAAGACAACCACAGTACCAGATCCAACCAGAGAAATAGAAGTCCTGCCTACCACAGTGATCAAACCTGTCATTCCACCCTTCAGGATAGTCATTCATAACGAAATCACCCCGGTAGTACCGAAGAAATCCTCAGGCTCTCCCCTAGACACTCAGTCGAGCAAGACTGGGCCCGAATTGAGCATCTTCGAGAAGTACGAGATGATTAAGAAAAAGAATCAGACTCTTACCAGCAATACCTATGCTCAGTTTCAAAAGAAAACATCAACTGTGCAGCACAGGCTGTTGTCTTATTTTGACACGGAAAAGGGCAGGATGCACATGGCCTTCCTCCAGGATCAGGTACCAGACCCCAAGGTAATCACAGACTACAAGAGGGCTACCTTCGAATTCCAGATGAAGGACATGCACCCAGCAGATCAGATGGATCTGCATAAACAGACAGGGGAGATGGTTTTTCATCCATTGGCACATGCTTCAGCTTCTGCAGCAAAATTTCAAGTATCATTGAACAATGATCAGACACAACTAAAGATGGAGAAGATATCATCCTTCACAAAAGACAACATAATCAAAACTTTGGAGGAGTTGGTCCTCAAGATTGGCTATGACCCCTCCAACGTCAAAGCTGCAGAGGAGATGATAAAGAAGAAGAATGCAGACATCGTTTCTTTAAGAAAACAACTGAAACTCCCGCCCACAGAGGACTCACAGGCGAAGGAGATAGCAGAGAAAGAAGGCGAGAAAGACGAAATGCTCAAGCTGCTCATGGAGTAGAACACCCAGCTCAAAGAAATGGAAGTGGAGATGGAGAAACTGCTAAAGGAGAAAGAGCAGTTGAAATCTATGGAATCCATTCCATTGACTATCATCCCAATCTCAGGGACAAACACAACAACAGTAATAGCAATCCCATCCGCAACACGAGTGACACCACAAGAGGGGACAGTTGATCTCGCCAAATCCATGGAAAAGATGAACTTGCAAGAGACGAAAATCAGCAGGCTTAAGAAGGAAGTTGAGAGCCTCCAGGAACTCAAGAATTCTTTCCAGACCAGCCTATCCAAAGAATATCAGATAAAAGAGAAGCTCAAGCAGGAGCTACAGCAGCTCCAAAAGCAAACAGTGGCAGGGAAAACTCTGGCTGAGGTCAAAGAGAATGTATGGATAGACATCACAAAGTCCATAAATGAGATTTGGCCCATGATACAAATTATTTTTGAACAAAATGAGTTGGTCCAGAGGAGCAAATAGGCAATTGAAAAGATCAGAGTAGAATTAGGAGATAGACCAACTCAGGCAAATGAGATCATCAAATTCCTAAATTCCAAGACCAGAGAAGAGATAGAAGAGTTGAAGATCGAGGACAGAATAGAGACCATCCTTGAGGTCAAAAGAGTTTTGACCAAGAGGGGATTAATGCTTCAACTAGAAGAAAAGGTTCAGACCATGGACCTAGGAGTATAGAAATTCTTCAACAAAATCGAGGCTCTCCAGAAGAAAGGTCTCCCCGGTCTGAAGGTTATTAATGATAAACTGATGACACTCCCAGATTACAAAAAGAGATTGTCTGAAGTGTCTAAGGACAGTTCAAAGTTCGCTGGCATACAAGGGAGCATCACTGGCAAAGCATTCCTGGACGCTCTTCAGTTGGACATCAGCATCCAACACGAGATTCGATACATATTCCTCATTAAGCCCACATTCGCCAAGTATACAGAAATGGATGAAGTGTATCCGAGATTATTCAAAGTCACTGTGCCTAGTCATCTCATATGGGAGGAAATCTGTGATCTGCTCGATTAGTTGTCCAAGGTCTAGTCAGATGAAGTCGTGCAAAAAGATTCATCAACGGTCTACCTAGAAATTCCGCATGCAATTGCACCAAGTCATCAAGCAGTTTGATTAGTTAAATTAGTTATGCTAAAAATAGAATTGGCACGTCCTGATCAGTTATGACAGGAATGATTGTAATTTGAATTATAAATACTTCACCTTTCAAAGTATTGAGGGTTGTTGATCTTTACACCCTAAAGCTATCAAACTGTAACAATTTTTGAATAGATCTACCATTAATGAAAAGGAGGCACTTTTACAGGATTCTTGCGTGTATTCACTGGTGAAGTTTATTCTCTAAGTTGAATGTTATTCTTGCTTTGTGATCATATTGTTTTCTGAAACTAATCTTTAAAAGTAACGTATGTTGCAGGATTTATCTCGGATACCCTGTTCCGACTTTAAAGATTTTAATGTTTATCTTTTGATGTTTTCAATTAAGAAATTCTTAACTGCTTCTTAGTTGAATTTATCTTTCTCATATTTTCTTATGTCCATCATTTAAGCTATTAAAGATCCAGTGAGTATATTATCTCTCCCTGTGGAATTTATCCTTTTATGTTTCCGGTTTGTATCTCATGTTTATTATAATACAGACCCCATAGCCCAATGAAAGTGTAGATTGTCTCAACCAATTAAAAACACTTTGACAAAAAAACCCACAGTTTTCTTTACCTAGCCTAATATCTAAAATCAAAACATAGCTAAATCAGATAGAGAGATCCCTCTCTGAAGCTGGAAGGGCTAGATCCCAACTTTAAAAGTGGTTGGATAAAGTTACCTTTGTAGATTTCTTCTCCTTCAACCTCTAGGAAATTTACCAAGTGCTAACATAATGGCGACCATACTGGGGAGGAACTAAAATTGATATTTTCACGTTTTCTTTCCCCTAAAAAGAAAGTTCAAATTTGAAAAGAAAGTAATGTTTAGAGGTTGATTAACTTTGTACATATTATTTTCAGACTCGCAAAATTAAAAAATATATATATCTAAAAAACCAAAAAGAGTTATGGCTCCCAAGAAAGTTCACACTCGATCTCACCCAAACCTAGAACCTGCGTTAGTAGTAAATAACCCCGAACAATTTCTCAGGCGAAAGACCTTAGCTCCTGGTTCATTGAGTCGTATTCCCCTTCATAAGCCTCCTTCATTTTTCGAGAAGCTGGCTACCTCTCAAAACCTTGATATCGATACCTTTGCACAACGAAGTCTGGTTAGAACACGGTCTGGTAGCTTTGTGACTGAAATCATCTTTGACCCAACTGTGTTGCAACCTCGAACTCTCGAAGTTTTGTCTCCCATGACTAAACCACAGATTACTCTCTCAGTACTATCCAGTCCCTCTTCGTCCTCGCCTTCATCCGCTACCTCGCCGACCATCCAAGTCGTCGCCCCACTTCCTCCACCCATCCTGGCAACTCGATATGCTCCTCTGGTGTTGGCTACACCACTACATGCAATTCCCCAAGACTACCAAACTAGACTTCCATAGTTCTATGCAACAGGAACTTTAAACGCCCAACAAGATGTTGACAAAATGAATGACTATTTTGACCTGCAAGAAGTTGACGAGGTTGACGTTCAAATGTGACTGTTTGCCCAGAGTTTGACAGGTGACGTCAAGAAATGGTACAAAGCTTTACCCGTCGCCTCAATCCCTGACCTTGTTGCTTTTCAAAGGAGTTTTCTTGACAGATGGGAGGTAAAGAAAAACCCTTTCCAGATATTTTCAGAATACGAGAGTATAAAAAGAAATCAAGGTGAGATGGTACAAGATTACTGCACCTGTTTTAATAACCTGTACAATGCAATTCCAGCCAAAATCAAACCTCCACAGGGCCTAGCGTTGATAAAATTCCCTGATGGTTTTGATGCCGATATGTCATATCAATTAAGAGAAAGAAATTTTGCCACCTTGGCTGACATGCAGAGAAGTGTTATAAGCGTGGAGGCCAATCTATTGGAAAAAAGGGCACAACAGAGGTCAGAAAGAAGAGTCAGAATCAAAGAAGAACCTTCCACGTCGAACACAGATTCCAAATTGGATTCTTTAGCCCGAACAGTGGAACTAATGCTGGAAAGAATGACTTTGTCAGATAGAAATCCTCCAAGGGACAACACATCTTCCCCTCAGGTTCGGAACCCCAATTTCAGGAGAAACCCTCCTCAAATCAGACAGAGAGATCCTAGGGATCAAAGAGAGCAGAGGGGCCCAGATCAACAAATTAGACCTCCCCTACAAGAAAACTATGCTGATGAAGGGGGGGAAGTGATTGAGGAATTGGAGAACACTCACATCAACCTCATGGGCGTTCACGACAACGAAGCAATCTTTCTTACCCAAGAAGAGCAGGAACTATTTCTTCTAAATCAAACGAAAGTATGTGAAGAAGCTGAAAACACAGAACAACAGGCCTTTGAAAATGCTATTTTGGAGGTACACCGTCAATACAATCTGCGGAGTAAGAAAACATAATGGAATTCCCCAAAAAAGACGACTGAAACACAGAAGGTAGTCGAAACCAAAAAGACCCCTGAGCCATCTACTGAGAAGACTCCTGAGAAAACTATTACTGAGAATATTCCTGAGAAGAGTAAAGCCGACGCTCCCGTGAAGAAAAACCTCACCATTATGAAAAGGCCATCACAGCCCAAGGTTTCACCTGTTAATGCACCGACTACTTCTGAGCAAAAGGATTTGGTGGACAAACCGGAGATGATGAGCCAAGGCAGAGCTCCTACACCCTTTAGCCTGGAAGGGGAATTGGCCAAAATAAAAATTCCCATCCCACTTACAGAGTTAATGAACAGAGGAGGTTATCGTTCACAGGTGATTAAAGCGCTGGCCATTGAACCTGACATAGGCACTAAGGCCTTAACCATTGGATCAGCAAGTCATTCAGACACTGTGAATCTTACTAATGATCGACCCGAGCTTCTTTTCAGACCTGAAGTAGATGGTCGAGATGATACTGGTGAGGTCGCTCCTTTTTACATCAGTCTGAACATACATGACTTGATCTTGCATAACGCTATGCTAGATTCGGGTGCCTCCCACAACCTGATGCCTAAAGAAGTAATGGAAAAACTGGGACTGGAGGTCACCAGACCATACAAGGATCTACACTCATTCGACTCTAATAAAGTTAAATGTATCGGTTTGATTAAAGATCTATGCATCACCTTGGTTCAGATTCCTGCGAAGAGCATGGTAATGGATGTGGTGGTTGCAGACATCCCGCCGAAGTATGGGATGTTGCTATCCCAGTCTTGGGGGGCAAAGTTGAAAGGAACCCTGCAACTGGATATGTCTTATGCCACTAACCCAGTGTTTGGGCAACAAAGGAGGTTGTACAGAGAAACGTTGATGAAGTACATGGTCAGTAGCCAAGAAAAACCGCACAATTACCCCCTTTACTCTGCACATTCCAATTTAGATTCGTTTATCTTGTACAACGATGGTGACACTGGAGAGCAAGATACTCAGCTGGTGGAAGACACATATAGTCAAGATGAAGGCCAAGAAATCATTGAGGTGGAAAAGATGAAGAATGTGAAAAATGAGGAGTTACCCACTGATTTCTGGAGCATGGATTTTGACAGGGTTGTGTGTAAAGAAGGAGCTGGAGCTAGTGTCTGGCTGCATAATCACAAAAACAGGTATTCATAAAACCATTCCTACAAATTAAATTTCCAGTGCACTAACAATGTTGTTGAGTATGAAGCCTTGATGCTCAGTCTGAAGCTTTTGAAAAAGGTTGGTGCTAAACAGATTATGGTAAGAGGTGATTTTGAGTTGATAATCAATAAATTAAAGGTGAATATGCTGCGAAACACCCACGTCTTAGAGCTTATAGGAATGTTGTCCTTGATGCCTTGAGGTGTTTTACTGAATTTGACTTGCAGGTAATGCCGAGAGGACAGAATATTTTAGCAGATGGATTGGCCACCTCAGCAGCAACCTGTACGATTCCTTTCCACCCGACTCGCCCATATACTGTTGAGGTGAAATGCAGACCTACAGTTCTCGACAATATCAGGTACTGGCAAGTGTTTGGTAATGATGATCAGATCGAAGATTTTCTGCAATGCAAAAACGATTTTGAATGTACAAATATAGATTTAGAGAATGAAGATGATAATGTAAATAATTATGATTTTGAAATTGATAGTGTAAATAACGTAGATTCAGGAGAATTAGGTGATGACGAAGTAGATGCTGACGTTTTACAGTTGAAAAGCAATGTTTTACCTAGAGGCCTAGTTCCTTTAGAGGACTTGTTCGATTCTAATAACGTGGCCAAGAAACCAAAAATAGAAGCCCATGGACAAGATGTAGAAGAATGTAATATAGGGACTGAAGAGAAACCTAGGATGGTAAAACTGTCTAAATCATTACCCCCAGAGAAAAAACTCAAATACATTGAGTTGTTCAAAGAATTTTCGGATGTTTTTGCCTGGATCTGTGAAGATTTGAAAGCCTATGATACCAGCATCATACAAAACAGGATTCCAATAAAATAAGACCAAAAACCATTCAGGCAGAAACTTAGGAGGATAAATCCCAAGTTGCTCCCTCTGATAGAAAAGGAAATCAAGAAAATGTAAGATGCCAAGATCATAGTTCCATTGTGTTTTTCCAAGTGGGTCTCTAATCTGGTCCCTACATGTAAGAAAACTGGGGAGATCAGACTCTGCATAGACTTCTGAAATCTGAATAAAGTCTCCCTGAAGGATAATTACCCCTTACCAAAAATGGACCACATCCTGCAAAGGGTGGTCGGGTCCAGTCGAATTTCTCTATTGGACGGTTTCTCGGGTTACAATCAGGTTTTAGTTCACCCGGAAGACCAAGAAAAAACCGCTTTCACCACACCATGGGGCACTTTCATGTATGTGAAAATGCCTTTTGGACTGATGAACACAGGAGCCACATTCTAAAGGGCAATGGATATCGCCTTTGTGGAAGAATCAGGTAAGTTTATTGTCGTCTATCTAGATGATGTGACTGTGTTTTCCGAATCTGATGACGAACACCTAAGACACCTCAGACGAGTCTTCGAAAAGTGTAGGAGGTTTGGGATTTCTTTAAATCCTAAGAAGTGCCTTTTCGGGTTAGAAGAAGGCAAACTGCTAGGACATATTATTTCAAAGGAAGGAATCAAAATAGACCCTAGCAGGATTGAGGCTATACTAAATTTGGAACACCCAAGAAACCTCAAAGAACTACAGTCTTTTATCGGAAGAATTAACTTTCTGCGAAGATTCATTCCCAATTTGGTAGAACTCCTCAAGAACATTACAAACATGCTTAAAAAGGACGTAAAAATAAAATGGGACTCTGAGTCCAGAAAATCTTTCAAACAAGTCAAACGAGCACTCACAGAGGCCCCTGTCTTGATCAGTCCAGATTTTACTAAGGATTTCTATCTCTTTTCTTTCACATCTGAACATACTATAGCAGCGGTGTTACTGCAGAAGAACGGCGAAGGGTATGAACAACCCATAGCTTTGTTTAGAAAAGCGTTAAGGGACGCTGCCCTAAATTACAAGATCATGGAGAAGCAAGATTTTGCTTTGGTAAAAGCCATAAAATATTTTAGGGTCTACATTCTCCATTCCCACACCATAGCTTATGTTCCGAACGCGGTAGTTAAAGACATCTTGACACAGGATAATCCGGATGGAAGAAGCGGAAAATGGATTGCAGTCATATTGGAATACGATATAGAGATTAAGCCTACTAAACTAATCAAAGGTCAAGGCCTTGCTAAACTAATGGATGAATCTAACTTTCATGCTCTTGACATTAATTTTCTAGATGTGGTAGATGAACAGGGTGATATGGCGACTCCAAACGTGAGGGGGGTATTTCTTAAATCTCCATGGTATGCAGACCTTATATTCGTTTTACAAAATTTACAAGCTCCCCCTGGTTTGACTAAGACTAAAGATAGATTTTTAAAGTTGAAAGCTTTGAAATTCTGTATTCTAGAAGGAAATTTGTATTGGAAAGACCCTGCTGGCATTCTGTTAAATTGTTTACTGAAAGATGAAG
>ML855929.1:0-10103 GCA_009831015.1 Picea engelmannii | reverse complement strand
ATGGCCAAGTTCTTTTTAATTTTAATGTTGATAGAATAGTGAATAAATATAACCAGACTGCCTAATCCTGGTCAGATAGCCCTTAGGTTAGATTAGTGAATAAATCTTACCAAACTGTCTAATCCTGATCAGATAGCCCTAAGGTAGAGTAATTTCTTAACCCAATAGTTTAATCTGGGTTAATTGTCCTAGGAAGATAGGTTAGCATGTAGGTTAGTTGCTTCATTTTTTTTACCCCAATAAAACCAGCTTGATGAAAAATGTTACACCATGTCTCAAATGCCTAAAGAATAGTTTGGTCGAAGTCCCTTGGTGGTGTCTATGTGAAAAGTTTTGGAAAAACCCGTAAGGTGCACTTATCCTAAGTTTTCCAAACACATTTTTCTCCGTTACTGATCTATGCTCCATGCACTTTTCAACGGTCCAGATCATGGCGCCCAGATCTACGGTGCACAGAGCATTCCAGACCCCCCCGNCCGAAATCGGTAATAAGAATTGCGCACATCTGGATGGCCCAGAGACGAGCGTTGAAATCAAAGGCCCAGATTTGATTCCAGACCCCCCCCCGTCCGTTCTACCTTTAATGGAGGGGGGGGTTTGGAATGAGTGATAAATGGCACGCTAAGATCTGCGGTTCAGAAATGGGCGCGTAGATCAATGGCTCTAATTGGATTTCGAACCCCCCTGGATGATCTGTTTTTAACCGAGGGGAGGGGGTCCAAAATGGTGATTTTTCTCTGGTGGGCCCCTGGTCATACTTGGCATCATCCTATTGGCCCCAAAATCCCATCACTATATGCTATCTAACAGCCCCCGTCACTCATGGATGTCATTTTCCACTGATTCCACTTGTCCCACTTGTTCCCGAGTTATGTCATGTCCCATAACTGTTGTCAGTCCCTGCTGTCATACCCCTACCCCTTTTCACTCATGTCCATCCCCTTATCATGACTTTTACGTCCAATCCCTAGCCTCCACGTCACCCACTCGTATGTTTCGACCACCGTCAGCTTCCATCTAACCCCCAAGTGGCCCGTTGTTCATTTATTATGGGATAACACACCCGTTATCCTGCTGACCTGTCTCCCGCGCTCAACCGACCCCAGTTTTAAATAAAACTACCGTTATTACTTCTACATTCATTTTCTCCCATCGCACCAAAAAATTTACCTCATACTCCTCCATTGCATTCCCGTCGCCTTCATCCACAGTCAGTCGAGCCTACTAACGTCGTGTTTATTGCAGGTACTGTAGCAGAGATGGCGCCAAATGCAAGACAAGCAGAAGGAGAGGAAGAATCCTTTTCTCCCGCCTCCTTTCGACCTGGACAAAATCCCATTGGTCGAATAAGACAGATTGATCATGGATACCAAGTGTGATTTTGATTTTTCAGACCTCCAGTCATGGCTCCGGGAGGTTTTCCTGGACCAGAGTGACGAAATTGGACTCTGGGAATCAAATTTGTCCCTTTACCTTTTTCCCCAGATACACCATTTCCCTGAATTCGCACTTAAATGCCAAGCTCACTACATCCCCGAACAGTGAGTCGTCATATCCTCATCCGGAGACACCCTTTTTCTCATCACTCCCGAAGACATAGACCAGATGATGCAAATTCCCCGTGCTGAATCTACATCTCCTTTCAACTTAGAAATCCTCACTCAGTTATACCAGAAGATGAATTTTCCCCAAAGAGCTCAAATTTTCGAGCTTTTCCTTCCCACCTCCGCTCAACTCCCTTCCACAAATCCCCCTTACCCCTCATCCATGTTCTCTACCAAGGGAAACCAGGTCATTTCCTCCCTTTGTGCTCTGTTAGGTTACTATTCCGACCAGTGGGTAGACGAGCCCATTCTGGGTTTTCTATCCATTTTCTCCAATGATGAAAAACCCACAACACAGTTTGATTATAGCACCTTCTTGGCCGATAATATTCATGAACAGTTCGTGAATTTTGGCACAGAAGGCATGTTCAGATACTCGTCTATATTGGCGTACATGTTTGTTTACTTTCAAGCAGATAAATTTAGTTTCTCCATGCAGAAGATGGACGTGGATGGAAGGCCTCATCCAATCACAGCATGGACCTCTTTGCTGAAGCACAACTCCACAGAGTATAACTTCAAGGTTTTCATTGATCTATTTTACCACCCAGTAGTAAGCATGTTGAGCGGCAAGCCCAAGCCTAGAATAAATGATGAAGTCCAGAGAATTTTGCATCTCTCAGACAGCTCAAAGATCGGAGATTGGTATCTATATCAAAACCACATAGAGATTAGAGTTTTCGGTTGCGAGCTGGCACATTACAAGCTGCCCAAATATGTGTCGGTAAGAATCTTTGCTTTAGAATACATAAGGTAGATCATGAATTCAGTTGATATTCATTTCGTATCTTTGAAGAAAAAACAGCAGCTTCGAATCAAGGGGCAGATTGGCTCCTTCATCTGCAACAGTCGAGGCGCCAGGGAAGAAGCTGACAGAATGTTAAAAGAAATGAAATTCTTTATGAGTTTCCCATGGCACTATGATCCATGCGGGATCATTTCAGAAATGCAGGTGAAAAATAAAAATATCCCGTATGCTCATGAGTCCAAGCCCGAGATTGAAAAATTTGCAAATCAGACAGTGTGGATGCATGACACCTTGGTCGAAGTGGAACAGCAGGTTCCCCTGACCAATGTACTTCCAATTTCCACGCCACAGGTTCCTAAGGAAAAAAGGTCCCGACAAGAATCATCTCCACCTGTCACGGAGGTGTCGTCCGAAGAGTTCCAGTTTCACACTAAGAGGCCCAAGACAACCACAGTACCAGATCCAACCGGAGAAATAGAAGTCTCGCCTACCACAGTGATCAAACCTGTTATTCCACCCTTCCAGACGGTCATTCATAAGGAAATCACCCCGGTAGTACCGAAGAAATCCTCAGGCTCTCCCCTAGACACTCAGCCGAGCAAGACTGGGCCAAAATTGAGCATCTTCGAGAAGTACGAGATGATTAAGAAAAAGAATCAGACTCTTACTAGCAGTACCTATGCTCAGTTTCGAAAGCAAACGTCAACTGCGCAGCACAGGCTGCTATCTACTTTTGACACACAAAAGGGAAGGATGCACATGGCCTTCCTCCAGGCTCAGGTACCTGACCCCAAGGTAATCACAGACTACAATAGGGATACCTTCAAATTCTAGATGAAGGACATGCACCTAGAAGATCAGATGGATCTGCATAAACAGATAGGGGAGATGGTTTTTCATACATTGGCACATGCTTCAGCTTCTGCAGCAAAATTTCAGGTATCATTGAACAATGCTCAGACACAACTAAAGCTGGAGAAGATATCATCCTTCGCAAAAGACAACAGAATCAAAACTTTGGAGGAGTTGGTCCTCAATATTGGCTATGACCCCTCCAACGTCAAAGCTACAGAGGAGATGATAAAGAAGAAGAATGAAGACATCGTCGCTTTAAGAAAACAACTGAAACTCCCGCCCATAGAGGACTCACAGGCGAAGGAGATAGCAAGGAAAGAAGGCGAGAATGACGAAATGCTCAAGCTGCTCATGGAGTAGAACACCCAGCTCAAAGAAATGGAAGCAGAGATGGAGAAACTGCTAATGGAGAAAGAGCAGTTGAAGTCTATGGAAGCCATTCCATTGACTGCCATCCCAATCTCAAGGACAAACACAGCAACAGTAACAGCAATCCCATCCGCAACACCAGTGACACCACAAGAGGGGACAACTGATCTCGCCAAATCCATGGAAAAGATGAACCTGCAAGAGATGAAAATCAGCAGGCTTAAGAAGGAAGTTGAGAGCCTCCAGGAACTCAAGAATTCTTTCCAGACCATCCTGTCCAAAGAAAAACAGATAACAGAGAAGCTCAAGCAGGAGCTACAACATCTCCAAAAGAAAACAGTGGCAGGGAAAACTCTGGCTGAGGTCAAAGAGAATGTATGGACAGACATCACAAAGTCCATAAATGAGATTTGGCCCATGATACAGATTATGTTTGAACAGAATGAATTGGTCCATAGGAGTAAACAGGCAATTGAAAAGATCAGAGTAGAATTAGGAGATAGACCAACTCAGGCAAATGAGATCATCAAATTCCTAAATTCCAAGACCAGAGAAGAGCTAGAAGAGTTGAAGATCGAGGACAGAACAGAGACCATCCTTGAGGTCAAAAGAGTTTTGACCAAGAGGGGATTAATGCTTCAAATAGAAGAAAAGGTTCAGACCATGGACCTAGGAGTACATAAATTATTCAACAAAATCGAGGCTCTCCAGAAGAAAGGTCTCCCCGGTCTGAAGGTTATTAATGATAAACTGATGACACTCCCAGATTACAAAAAGAGACTTTCTGAAGTGTCTAAGGACAGTTCAAAGTTCGTTGGCATAGAAGGGAGCATCACTGGCAAATCATTCACAGACGCTCTTTAGTTGGACATCAGCATCCAACATGAGATTCGATACATATTCCTCATTAAGCCCACATTCGCCAAGTATACAGAAATGGATGAAGTGTATCGAAGATTGCTCAAAGCCACTATGCCTAGTCATCTCAGATGGGAGGAACTCTGTGATCTTCTCGATTAGTTTTCCAAGGTCCAATCACCTTTCCATTCAGATGAAGTCGTGCAAAAAGCTTCATGAACGGTCTACCCAGAAATTCTGCATGCAATTGCACCAAGTCATCAAGCAGTTTGATTAGTTAAATTAGTTATGCTAAAAATAGAATTGGCACGTCCTGATCAGTTATGACAGGAATGATTGTAATTTGAATTATAAATACTTCACCTTTCGAAGTATTGAGGTTTGTTGATGTTTACACCCTGAATCTATCAAATTGTAACAATTTTTGAATAGATCTACCATTAATGAAAAGGAGGCACTTTTACAGGATTCTTGCGTGTATTCACTGGTGAAGTTTATTCTCTAAGTTGAATGTTATTCTTGCTTTGTGATCACATTGTTTTCTGAAACTAATCTTTAAAAGTAACATATGTTGCAGGATTTATCTTGGATACCCTGTTTCCGACTTTAAAGATTTTAATGTTTATCTTCTGATGTTTTCAATTAATAAATTCTTAACTGCTTCTTAGTTGAATTTATCTTTCTCATCTTTTCTTTTGTCCATCATTTAAGCTATTAAAGATCCAGTGAGTATATTATCTCACCCTATGGAAGTTATCCTTTTATGTTTCTGGTTTGTATCTCATGTTTATTATAATACAGACCCCATAGCCCAATGAAAGTGTAGACTGTCTCAACCAATTAAAAACACTTTGACAACAAAACCCACAGTTTTATTTACCTAGCCTAATATCTAAAATCAAAACATAGCTAAATCAGACAGAGAGATCCCTCTCTGAAGCTGGAAGGGCTAGATCCCAGCTTTAAAAGTTGTTGGATAAAGTTACCTTTGTAGATTTCTTCTCCTTCAACCTCTAGGAAATTTACCAAGTGCTAACAGAGTCCATACTTTTTTATGACCTTGGTGGGGTTGGTAGTAGATTTGACAGGGACTTGATGGCTATACAAGATACCAATCATTGACGAGGTTGAAGGTTGAGATGAAGAATCACCCCCAATGCCACCATAGCCACCCACATATGTCATTTTTTGAATGATGGGTAAGGGTGACAAAGAAGAACTAGCTGAATTAGACAAATTTCTCCTTAGAGTACCTTGTTGGATTGAAAAAACAATGTTTCTTCTTCCTATTTCAGCGATAGGGTTGATCTTGGGTGATAAACCTCTTCTTCTCCTAGAGATGCGATGGTTTAAAGACATGAAAATAAAAACTTTAGGAAAAAGAAAGATATGGATGATTGCTAGCGGGAAAAACCCCCCTATGGCTACACCAGGGTTTACAATGTAGGCAGATCAATAAATGTTTAAAAGTCTCCTACTTCTCTAACTACCCCAAACATACCCTAGACTTATGCACGAAAAGTGAAATGAGAAGGATCTGATAACTGTACCTTTACTCTGCGTCCGGTGTTGATCCTCTCACGCTCGATAGCTTCGATGACTAGAAACCTCCTCCCAAGTTCATCCTACATTCAAAGGCAGATAAATAGAGAAATACAAGCATGCATTTCATAAATAAATAAGGGTTAGATGTTAGAATAAAAACATAAAACAAATGTAAACATTTGACACATCATGTTTTGGGACAAGAAAAGTACTTTTTTATTGATAATACAATGATCACTTACAACCAAACTCGGTTATTGCTCCTCGAACCTGGTTCGGGCTCCTCTTCACCAAGCTCCAAGTGCACCTATGTGTATCTTTCTCCTCTCAACCTTCTTCTTGGAAAATGGAATGGGTTATGATGGAGGAAAAAGGGAAAAATGAGGAATTCTGAGGCAATTCTCACAACAAGGCTGCAAATGCTTGGGGCAAGGAGGGGATGTGAAATGGGAAGAGTTTCATTGTTCTTATGTCTAGATATGGAATGAGACCCCAACACCTCCTTATGTATGGGAAAATGATGGTTATTCGGTTGGGTGACAAGATATAGGCAGTGGATTAGTTGGGAAACTACCCAATAGCCCGTAATCTCAACGAATTCCTTGCAACTTTTTAATTTTTGCAACTTTTGGAAGTATACGCATTCTGTAGTGGTGCAACATGCTTACATAAATGAGTTGTAGTGGTGAAACAAGCATATGTATGCAGGAATTATTGGTGCAGGGTGCGTACGTATTCAAAAAAATAGTTTTTTAGAAGAGCAACTCAGTGATGGCTTGGCAAAAAATGCAAGTAAGAGGGCCAAATGCCACGTATTCATATGTAGAGAAATTTAGGTTTATAACAGATGCCCCATAATGTGTGAGGTCAGAATATCATCTAATGGCCGAAATACATTACAAAATCTTCACCAATGTACGAAACAAGTGAGCCCGAGACCAGAGTTCGGGAAGTGGCATCTACAAAAATAACAATTGTCTCTCTGAGGCGTGCATACCCATGCTCGGGATTAAATAAATCATGGTTTCCAATCAAATAAATTGCAGATCCATGTCATATAACTATATAAAGTGTAGCCTCGAGCAATACACAGTGGATCTACATCTCAAAATCAAAGACATACAAGTATAGTATCCATCTTCAAGAAGCAAGTGACGCCCGATGGTTGGAGATGAGGCCTTCAGAGCTCAAGAAACAACTTCAAGATATCCAAAAATCGGGTAGGAGTGTAATGTGAGTGTACGAATTCACTACCCAGAGGTCTTTGACGGCTCATCGAGAAAAGACAAGAGGATATCGATGATGAGGCAGAGAAATTCATTGATTTTGAACAAGGACTTGATTGGACTTTTGGGATGGTCGGATATGGGGTCAAGAGACAAACTACAGAAATGTCGACTCAGGATGGGTGAAACTTCCCTTGGCCAAGTTCACGAAAGATGATTAGACTCAAGCAGCATGACATTGACATAAGTTCACGATGTAGGAGGCAACACAAATTCTCCATGTGTTTGGAAGAGTAACCAAATAGAGGAGGACACAACTCTATGTAGCGAGAACAACTTCTTAAGGTCATATTAGATCCCAAATCTTGATGAACAAACGAAAGGATGTGATTTTTCTAAGGGCGACTCATTGTGCTGCAAAAAAAAAAGAATATGTATTTCTCGTCCCCTCTTTTTGGTATTTTTTTTTTTTTGTCTTTTTCAATTTTTTAAAGAGCTTGAAAAAGAATAAAAGAATGCTACGTTACAAAGGAGGAATGAGTGTTGCAAGAAGACTAGTTCCAAGTGCAAGGAACATACTAATGCTCAGATCAAGGAGACATGTACGGGAAGAGGAAACTCAGGGAAAATTCCTCCATGGGTCAAGGTGTCAAGTCGCAGAGGCAACGTGCTACAAGGCTTGTGTATAAGGCATGCTTCAAAGGTTTAGTTGAGAGAAACATGGAGCCAGAATTAGACCAAAGATGCAGATATACAAATGTGATTAGCAAGACACGATGAAACCCCCTTCAATTTGTTTTTCATGAGCCCAGAGAAGGTAAGCTTGGTAGTTTTTTCACATTTTAGAGAGGCTGAAAAAACGTAAAAGAAGATTCCAATGTGGTACCTTTTTTGGAAATAGTCTAGTCGGTTCGAAAAAGCGATAAACTAGCACTGAAAATACGTCTATTCAAAACCATTTTAACGAGTGTGACACAAACAATATCACAAAGAAATATTTTCAATTTTAAGGAGTCTGAAAAGAGCTTAACTATGGACTCACTGCCTTTTTCTAGATTTAGTCTCCTTAACCTGAAAAAGTATAAAATTTACTAAGGAGAACTCTCTCGGCGAGATGAATCTCCCAAGGTGTACCTTTTTCCTCCCTAATCTACAGGCCAGAAAAAGGGGTAAACTCATGCCAGTAGATGTTCTTCTGGACCAATTTTAACGAGTGTGAAGGAACAAGGTCACTCGATGATCTTTTCAATTTTAGGGAGTCTGAAAAAGAGATTAACTATGGACTCTATTGGGGTTCCTTTTTCGTAAATAATCTCCAATGCCCGAAAAAGGTGATAAACCAAAACCAAAGAGAATGTTCCTTTTTCATAAATTTAGTCCCTCAAGCCCAAAAAAGGGTTAAACTTATACCTGAGAATACTCTTCTAGCGAACTGAAGCTCCTAGAGTATACCTGTGTTCGTACAATTGACCATCCAGACCAAAAAAGGGGGAAAATATCGTCGTACAGACATGCCTTCAAGTTTTAGTTTGGCGAGCATGAAGGACAACAAGATCGCTCGACAAAAACATTTATATTTAGAGAGTCTGAAAAGGTATTAAAGAAGACTCCAAGAGATTACTTTTCGCAGTTAATCCAGACAAGGTTGAAAAGCATAAATATAGTCTCGCCAGATGTTTCTTTCGAATTTCAAAGAGAGATTGAAAGACAACAAAGTATGCTCATTTTTGGGAGTCCCAAGGGTGAGGCCAAGAGTGATGATGCATCAGGCGAATGAAGCTCAAACTCATAATCATTACAGGACTAACAAGGACTCTTGAGCCTAAATTCATTAGAGACTGCATGGATGTCGAAATGCAATAAGGATCTATATAGGGCATCCATGTAGAGGTAGGATCTACCACCTAATCACGACACTTATAAAACAAAAATGTTGGTTCTGTGTCACACTTTGGTGGGGTTGATCCTATGAAAAAGTGGAAAAGAAAACCAGATGCAGAAAGTGGAGGTGGAATCCTAACTTACATGCAAAGAGTTGGAAAAATGAATTTTACCAAAAGACCCTTAAAAGTGACCCATCTCCCAAAAAATTGTCAAACCAAAAATCAAAGTGCATCGTAACATCCACTAAGAAACTCGAGAACCACTTAAATGATTTTCAAACTAGAAAAAATGACAAAAGGGTTCAAAAAAGTGGCAAAAAGGGCCAAAAAAGTCTATAAATAGAAGCTGACAACTCATTTTCACCATTGCAATTTGAAATTTAACCAAAAGGAGATAAAGAACCCTTTGCTAAAAGAATCGATTTCGGGAGCTTCAGAGGACGAAATGAACTTCCACTCGGACCAAGTAAGTATAAACTCATCCCTCTTGCATTTTTATTCTTCAATTATGCATTTTTTTAATTTTTTGGGGGGGTGCACCCTCCTAAAAAAGGATGGGCCTACGTGTATGTGGGATGTCAAAGGAAAACCCACATACATCCGTAGGAAAAAAATAGTATGCCCGTGGATGTACGCGACTGTGTCCAAAATAGCCCACGTACACCCTAAAAAATGTGAAAAAATAAAAATATTCAAGAGTTAAATCCCCTTTGAACATGTCATGTGACAGGATGTATGTCCACTGAAGAGAGAGGGAACATGAGGAGATTGATATATTGGTCGATGAATACCCTATTGTCATTGCCTCATTAAAACAATGTGGGCTATGGAATTTCTACCAGTGTCCGCTTATGAGGGCACAACCCATGCTTTTGAATGCCCTGGTGGATTATTGGCACTCAGATGTAGAGCGTTCATTCTTGAGGGGAAGTTGTTGACTCCAATGACCAAGGAAATTTACTTCTTGAATGGCCTCTCGAGGAGAGGGGAACGATTCAACATACGCATGTTTCCT
>ML855924.1:12279-22599 GCA_009831015.1 Picea engelmannii | reverse complement strand
ATTTTTAGGTTTAGGGCTTATGTAACGTGTATGGGATGTCGGCCCATGGGTTTACCCATGCTTAGGCCCCATTTGTAAATGTATAAATAAGTAGCTAAGCATTGTAGGAAAAGGGGTGAAGTTCGATCAGATCTAAGTTGGCTTTGTGCAAGATATTTAAAGGTTGCTAAGTGCGATTAGTCGAGAAGGCTCTATGCATACTATGCATTGAGAACTTGCAGAGTTAAGTGCAAGTGATTGTAAGAAGGCTCTGTGCTGTGTTGAACTCGGAGAAGGAGGATTTGGAGAAGTGCGCGTGGATATTTTGTCCTATGCAGAGTTGGTTTTGAGGCTCTGTGCATGTAAGAGGACTGAAAGAATATAATAAAGAAGACGAAGAGTTGGTGGATGTAGCCCCACACTGGGGGTGAACCACGTATATCCTGTGTTGTGATTGCTTTGTGTTATTGATGTGGTTTATGCTTAGTGTTGAATCTTTATGTATGCTAGATGCATCTGATGTAATATCTTAGTGCCTAATAACATGAATGAATGCTAGATATGTTTGATGCTATGTGCTAAATGGTTGAATATGCTTAGATCTTGTTGAATACTGTGATGTTCTGTAATTAGGGTTTTACCTGTGATGTGAATAAGGGTCAAAGACTAATGAACGCTAATTGCTAAGTGATCTATTAAGTATTGTGATCACAAATCTATGTCCCATATAGGTTGTAGACACTTGAGTCCTACAACCTCCCTGCCTCTACCTCGGGTGAGACTTCATCTGCTTCGCAGGTGTTGCCAAAAGGGCCGGTAGTTAGGGTTTTGTTGGTGTTTTGTTGAAGCGTTGAACCCTGGGTCTTCCCCTGTGCCAACAAATGGTTCTGTTGTTGGGAACTGAAACTGTGATTGCTGGGAACTGAAGAAAAGAGAAAGCTTTGTGCGTAGATCTATTGTTATAGTGCATAGTACTCTACTTGACTTGTAAAGCTCTATGCTAAGAAGAGAAGCCTGATCTGAATAAAGAGGTAAGATCTTAAATCTTTGTGCTATGATAAAGGTAAGATAAGTGGAAATTTTTGCTTCGAAAGTATGAATCTAGGTATGTTTGATAGATTTTGTCCTAGTCTGGAAACTAGGGCACAACACAAAGAAAGAAGATATGATGTGAATAAATTTGATAGAAATAATGAAAGATATGTTATTCCTATGCATAGAAAGAATTTTTGGACTAACAAGTGGATGTAGGATCCTAGAAAGAATTTTTTGCAAGTCCATTACTGTGATCCCGTTGCGCGGATCGTTTAACAGAAAGAGAGGATTGAAATTATGTTATAATTGCAGAAGATTGGGACATCTTGCCAAGGAATGCCTTGGTAGAGGTTCTATTTGCCTTTGTTGTAAAGCTATTGGACATGAAGTTTTATATTGCCCTAGAATGATTGTTAAAGTTGAGAAGATGAACATGAAACAAGAAAACCACGAGGAAGGTCAAGAGACTAAGAATATGCCAAAGAACCAGAAAGAATCAGAGGCTATATTATTGCAGATGAAAGAAACATTGAATGATCATAGAGACATCAGTTTATCAGAGATCTTAAAAGAGAAAGAGTGCATAGAAACAAGAATAGGAGACTTCGACATAGACTGTGTATTGGAAGTAGAAACACAGGTTAATATCATGACCGAAAGTACTTGGGAAAATTTAGGAAAGAATGCTATGGTTCCTTCATTAGGGGGAATAGGATTGTTTAAAGGAAAGATGATAAGCCTATGTGGAAGACTTACCCGTGGAACATTGACAAAATAAGAATTCGAGATCATTAAGTTTGTTGAGAACAACGCCCCTTTTGCACTGTTGTTAGGAAAGACTTGGATTGAGAAAGATCAGATCCGAAGGAAAGAAGAAGAGGAAGCTATAGAATAGAAAAAGAAAGAATTAAGAGATTTCATGGCTAGGAGAATAACGTGCTTAATAGAAGAATAAAAGGACAAGTCGAAGAAACTAAGGGCTAGAGACTAGCTGTCGAAGTTGAAAGAACGCAAGAAGGCATAAAGAAATATCCAAGCAGAAGAGAAGAGCACCTACTCTAGAAACAGTAAGAGAAAAAGTATTACCCTCAAACCCTGTGAAAGACCCTCGACAGTGCGAAGTTACTATGCTAAGAGAAGATAAGAACAATAATGGAAAGAGGAATCCAAAGATGCATATCACAGGAAAGAAAGCAAGAAAACTCAGTAAGAATAAAGCAAAGCTAGAAAAATTGCAGGAGGTTCCAGAGAGGACTTCGTAAAAGGAAGGCTTGCAGAACTTGAACCTCGTCGAAATAGTAGAACAACGCAGACTGGCACTTCGCCATGGCGAAGAAATATGACCATTGGAGGTGTCCTGACCGTTAGAACGACGCTCCAGAACGACTAGAAACACAATTATTGCCGGAAATATCGCCATTGGATCGTTGGGACCGCTCCATAATGAATGGAATTATATTGATTGAGGAATTCATAGCCGTTGGAGGAGTCTGTTATGACATTATCTATTTAACCCGTCGAATGTTGCACCGATGACACTTTTGCGAATTGTGATTATTCGAGCCCACAAAGAACTAATTTCTTTCGTGAAATGCTTATTGAGACCTCGCCAGCCGTTCTGCTTACCTTGCGCATTTGTCCACCTATCCGAGATATCTGATCTCGAGCGTGCATGTCGAGCGACCTTAACGCAGTAGAGAAATCCGTCGAAGAGATTTGATTGACCTTATGGCTGAGAAGGTCATGTTGACAGGAGCATAGGCTTCATCGACGAGAGGATTGCAAGCCTCCTCATCGACTGCACGTCGATCTGGGCCATCCCAAACTGCGACAGAGAAATGGAGAAAGCATCGTGACAACTTGGCGAACGCGAAGCTCACCCCGTCGGTCTTGCCCGACTATATATCACCTCTAGCTGGAGCGGTTAGTCATGATAACATCCTAAGGGAATTTGACTATCACTGATCACCGTGTACCTCCCGAAGGGGATACACACAGTTGGACTGCAATTGGGACAGATTATGACGCTAAAGATCAATGATTTCAACTTAGGAGACCATAAGAATTATGGAATGCTCACACCACATAAGTACTTGACAAAGAAAAAATGGAAGAATTCGAAGATAATCCCCCAGCCATGGACCATGGACATTGCAAGATCAACAATCCTTAATGTGCTGAAGATACCACACTTCGGCAGACATCAGGAGGTTAATGCGTGCGTTGAACTCCTCCTGTCATGCTATCATGGTGGTTACATATGGTTGGATAGACACATCACTATAGATCTGACATTGATCCACTGGATCATTGGATTGAGCATGCAAGGACCAGACCCTCAAGAATTTTATCCAGGGAATGCTGCAGATCACGCCCTCGCGTAACGAATAAAGGACACCTACGACGATGTAGAGAAGGGGAAGCAGGGATATAAGATAGCCTCCATCCAAAATGGCCCAGTGTGCCTAGCTGTTCAATTGATAGAAGACAAGCTCGTCAGGAAGAATAGACCAAGGCAGGTCACGGGGTTTGTCGTCGACCTCACAGAAAAATGCATTGAAGGAATGCAAATGAACTGGGTGAGCTACCTCATCAACTAGTTGGAGCAAGATTGTCGTGAAGCACAAGACCAGGGCTACAAGTTTCACTTCAGCTGGTTGCTGATTCTCGTTGCCTTCATCACTTGGGAGATGCCTGAGGGAGCAACCTTCCCTGAAGTCAAGTCGTCCGAACCACTGGTCGCGAGGTTCACTACCCTCTGGTATTCGAGCGACATGGCGAAGCAATGACAATCCAATGCGGTGTTCCACTCCTACTACTTGCAGCTGAATAGGGCCATTGAATCCTTCCCTCGCATGATGTCGAATACACTTCATAGGTTCAAGCCAATAACGAAGTTTCATGGAAACATACACTTCGTTTACATCACTGCGCCCAGAGACGAACACAAGGAAGAGCTCCAGTCCTATTACAAATTGACCGAGGAAGATATGGAGGAAATAACCAAGGAATGGCCTACGAAATTCCTTGTACCAGTCGAACACACAAAACTCTCCGACTCCAACCTCATCGGAAGTCCTATGGTCACTTGAGAAGAGTATGATGGACCCAACATCAGTAAGAGGAAGAAGAAGGAAGAAGTACAAGAAATGCACAACGCATTAGAGGAGACTACACCAGATTCACCTGAAGGGGGAGGAGGTGACAAAGAAGAGGATGAAGGGGAAGAAGACAAGCATGAACATGGTAAAGTAACACTGCCTAAAGATCCCCTTACAAATACAGAGACATCGAAGAAAATAAAGGTTTCTCCAAAGAAACCCTCAGCGCGAAAGAAGTCACGCGCCAATAAGCCCCACTTAAAGACTATACTTACGGTGGATAATATTGACTTCATCATCGCAGTTGTATCAGGTACTTCTGAGGACATTTTACAGTGAAGCGAAGCCAAACAGGAGACAATGTATGACAGGATCGAGGCAGAGCTCAAAGGGGTACAACAACCTCTTTATTTGAGCCGCGCAGTGTCTACTACGTCGTTGTCGTCAGGGGGCATAAAAGTAGGAGCCTGCCCAGCTACGTAGAATATAATATGCGACAGAGGCTCGCCTTTGTTAGGTCCAGGAAGAAAAAGAGCATGCCACATAGGCATTAAAGCAAGTAAAGGAGGAAGTCCTAGAGCAACATCGGGTTGTGCGGCAAGAAAAATATGACCTCCGGGCGAAGTTTGCAGAGGACAAAAAGCAGCTCCAGAAAGAAAAAAGAATAATTGATCGTGGAGCAAATTGGAGATAAAGAAGCAGTTGCTAGAGCACTTCAATCTATGCTTGGCCTGGCACAGATGGAAGAGGAAACAACTAAGAGACAAGTGGAGAATCTTGTGAAATCCATTCAGCAGCTCCAAGAAAGAGTATCAGAACTGGAATTGCAAGCAGTGCCGAGCACTCCGCAGGAAGTGTGAGATCAGAGGGAAGAAACTGCCTGGAGTGCAGTCGTAAGAATCAAGGCATTGGCCTTAGAATGCAAGCAACTCAACAATCGAAGTGCGTAGAACTATGAGTGCCTTGTAGAGGACCCAGAACTAAGGACATTGGAGTCATAGCTCCAGGAAGCAAAGCAACAAGCAACGACAATACATACTCAGTTGAAGCTACTGTCAGCGGTTGAGAAGATGAAAAGGTCACAAGAACAGTGCGTAGTTCAAAATAAGGTCCATGCCATCCAGAGTAAAGTCATGGAAGTAACGCAGATACTTTAGCCGGTACAGGACAAAGCCTACACACTTTTCGAGGAGATCGAAGGACAAGGTGCACAACTGGAACAAGTGGTCACCACAGTGGAACAATGCTTGGAAGGACCTGTCATTGAGAAAATCATTCAGGAGTTCACCGAGCAGGAGGCCTTGACATAACAGCAAGCCGAGGCATCTTGAGCCAGGCTCGAGGCCTTCGAAGCAGAGTGACTCAAGACGAGTCATAGGTGAGAGTTGGGGGCCTATTGGCCCTCAACCAAGTTTTGGGGAACCTTGGTCGTGTTTGATCACTTTTGGGACTTCGACAGGCTGGTCAAAGATGAAGCACCTAGGCGAAGCGGAGATCACGAGATCTCGACCCCTTTTATGGGATTTTTGGGTTTAGGGCTTATGTAACGGGTATGGGATGTCAACCCATGGGTTTACCCATGCTTAGGCCCCATTTGTAAATGTATAAATAAGTAGTTAGGCATTGTAAGAAAAAGGGGTAAAGTTCGATCATATCTAAGTTGGCTTTGTGCAAGATATGTAAAGGTTTCCAAGTGCGATTAGTTGAGAATGCTCTGTGCATACTATCCGTTGAGAACTTGCAGAGTTAAGTGCAAGTGATTGTAAGAAGGCTCTGTGTTGTGTTGAACTCGAGGAAGGAGGATCTGGCGAAGTGCACACAGATCTCCTATCCTATGCGAAGTTGGTTTTGAGGCTCTGTGCATGTAAGAGGATTGAAAGAAGATAATAAAGAAGACGAAGAGTTGGTGGACGTAGCCCCACGCTTGGGGTGAACCACGTATATCCTGTGTTGTGATTGCTTTGTGTTATTGATGTTTAGTGATGAATCTTTATGTATGTTAAATGCATCTGATGTAGTAGATTAATGCCTAATAACATGAATGAATGCTATATATGTTTGATGCTATGTGCTAAATGGTTAAATATTCTTAGATCTTGTTGAATACTGCATTGTTATGTAATTAGGGTTTTACCTACGATGTGAATAAAGGTCAAAGACTAATGAACACTAATTGCTAAGTGCTCTATTAAGTATTGTGATCACAGATCTGTGTCCCAGATAGGTTGTAGACACTTGAGTCTTACAACCCCCCTGCCTCTACCTCGGGTGAGACTTCATCTGCTTCACAGGTGTTGTCGAAAGGGTTGGTAGTTAGGGTTTTGTTGGTGCGTTATTGAAGCATTGAACCCTGGGTCTGCCCCTATGCCAACAGTTCCTGGTTAACTCAGGCCACATTTCCTTGATGATGGACAAGTTCCTACCCAACCCCCCTCATTTCTCATGAATATCATCTCTTAGAATATTAGAGGCCTTAATGGTAAAACCAAGCATAGGCTTCTTAGACAAAAAATCTTCCAGGAAAATCCCTCTATAGTAATGACTCAATGAAGGTGTTGGAGCAAGACATTTTGGGTAAGTTTTGGGAATCGCATGGGACAAAACCGTGTGACAAGTTAGCAAAAGAGCAACGCGTGTGGAAGATAGTTAGCGCATATTCAGGAGCCAGCGCATGGAAGGCAATAGTTAGTTAGGAGTTTTGGGACATTTTGTCGATATTGTAATGGGCTAAGCCCCAGTGTATATGTATAAATATGTATGGGTTTTAGGTAGAAAGTGGTTAGAGAGTTGAGGAAGTAGTGAGAGTTTTGAGAAGGATTAGTGTGTGAGTGAAGTGACAGATGAGATTGAAGGAGCTAAGTGTGCATTGTATGCGTGAACAACTGTGAATTTTTGGGTAGAAATGATGTATCTTATTTGAGCGTAGTGTGCACCAGTTGTAAGGATTGAACATGAATGATTAATATAAGAGGCCAATCGTTGTGGATGTAGCCCAATTTGGGGTGAGGCACGTTAAATCTCTATGTCGTGATGTGTGTTGTGATGTCTTTCTTTTATGTTCTGTTTATGGTGCACTTGTAATGCTTGGATGGTTATATGACTATGTATCTAATGGTTTCACGCATATGTTGAATGTTAAGTAAGAATGAATGTTAGAACAATCTCCATTCCCTTCATGACTGTGGAAGCCTGGTTTCTGCGGTCCCCATAGGTACCTCGGGTGAGACTTCACCTGCTTGTGGGTGATGCTGAAAGGGATGGTATATTGGGATTTGTTGGTGAATTAATGTTGAACCCCAGGCCTACCCACTACGCGCCAACAAATGGTTTCATTGTTGGGACCGAGATTTGTGATTGAGGGGAATGTGGAGGCCTACTAAGGAGGAGATTGGACGATGGTTGGATGTGAAGGAGATAGAGATTGTGGTAGATCAAAATAAGAATCCACATATTAGCACAAAGAAATGGATACAAAGGTACATGTTTACATATTTGCATGAAATTTTATTCGTTGAATTTTTTAATATTTTAGCACAGTGGATCCAAAGATTAATTGAACAGATCGGAAGATGTCTTATTGTTGTTTCGAGAAATTGGACTCCTGAGTTAATTAGGAAATTCAATACTGTAAGAAATTGAGTATCACGTGCAATAGATTACTGGCTGGAAAGTGTGTTGGGAGGTTATATTACTGAATTTTTCATAGATTGTACTCAGTCGTATAGCATTGTTGAAAGGGAATTCTTTAAGGGATTAAGATGTTATTGTGCGACAAGGGAGTTATGAAAATGGAATATGATTGCTAAGCACCTTTGCGCACATAGGGGAACCAGAGGATGACCAGGGGATGGTCTGAGAGTAAAGAGGGATGAAGAGAAGGAATGAAGAACGAATGGGTTGAGAATGTCGAGAGAATAAAAGTGTGCAATAAACAGAGAGATTAGAGTATTGTGCAGTGGTAAGATATTTATACCGAATAAGAAGAGGATTGTAGTTGACAAAGAGGGGAAACATAGTGAGAATGAGGAACAAGTCATTGGTGTGATACTCCATATCAAAGGAAGTCTACGCATATAAGAAAAGATATGTCAACTCAGTCCAATAGAAGAAGATCCCACTCAGATCAGATTCCGCGTCAAACCCACGACCCCATGTGTGTTTCCAATAACTGAGGTAAGATTTGAAGCTTTGTCAATTAGAGTTAGTGAAGGGAGTAAATATAGTAGAAAAAGTAGTAAAAGTAGCGGAAGTAGTATGCCAAGTCAGAATCAATTAGTGTTATTAGGAAATAATACCCTGCAGAACACGATGGCAGAGGTAGATCCTACCTTAAGAATGCATGTCTTCCATGGAGCGGGGATAGAGGATCCAGAACAATACTTGTTCATTTGTGATACAATTTGAACTGTGAAGAATGTTCAATATGATGATGTGAAGATTGTGTAGTTGGCAACGCCATTTAGATATCGCACATTATTATGGTAGATGAAATATTAGACTACGACACCTATGGGACATACTAGAACCTTGGCAGAGGTAAGTCAAGCTCTATTGAAAGAGTTATAGAAACCTAAATCCCAATTGTAGTACATAACATAGTTGAATGAGATCACGCAGATAGTAAATGAATCAGTGTGGGACTATGATCAAATATTTAAGATACTAAAGGATCGATTGACGTTCCAAATTCTACATGAGCAACATAGAGAGTGGTTTATTGCAAGTTTCTTGTTGTATATATGTTTCCCTTCGATGCAACAAAATATTTTGTCGCAGTCAGAAGCCTTAGAAATTGAAATGAAGTTAGAAGTATCCCTGGTATGAGAAAATGGAGTGGGGATGGCTCAAGTTCAGTCACAACTAGTAGCGCTGACTATTCAGTTGCAAGATCTTGCGAAAGAAAAATAAAAGTGTGAGGAGGTATGGTGTACCACATGTAGAACAGAAGGACACCATAAGAATGAATGTCCAGTTTTTAAACAATATTTGAATATAGGTGCTCTGAATCCATTGGGGTTATGGTGCGAGATTTGAAAAATGGTGGGTCACCACCCTCATACTTTCTTGTTGATGCAGTAGTACCATAGTATTGTGAGAAATATATTTTGTAAATTTTTCAATTCTGTCGGACAAGAAGAGAAGGATTGTCGCACATTTGATTTGATGAGAGAGCACACTACAGACGCATACGGAGTTCGGGGAGAAAAATATGAAGGAGGAGCACCGTAGCATAATAATCCAAGAGGTTATATTCAAGTAGGAAGAGGAGGGTTCAAAGGTTGTTGAAGAGGAGGATTCGGTAGAGGTAGAGGACCTATTATATGTTATTATTGTAATCATATTGAACATTTAGCGCGAGACTTCCCGAATCAGTGCACAACATGTACATATTGCAGACAATTAGTCCATACGACAGAGGATTGTCCAAAGTTGATCGAAAAATAGAAATAAAAGAGGAACACAAATGTACACATGACCACAACAGAGGCGCGTGAAAAAAAACCTAAGATAGCAACAGTTACGCACGGAGGAACCATAACCGAAACTAATGTGATGGATCAAGGAAATAGGATCCACCAGTGGGTAAGGAAGGCAATAGAGCCTCAATCGTTGTTTGACCCTAGAAAGGAGAAAGAGACGTATATGCAATCAAGGAAGGAAGTGATAGGAGCAGAATGGATATCCTCGACTTCAACTGCGCCACCTTTGTGTGACAGACCGCCAATATATGATATGGCACCAGTCTATGACCATTCAAAAATGCAAGTTGACAAGGTAAGCACTTTGAATAGTTTTTTGAAAAGTTGTTTAGAGTTAATGAAAGATTAGTCTACTTTGAGTATGATGCATGGAATGATTGACCATTGCACCCAAGAGAAAGAGATACATGTTGCACACAGAGTAGTTAGCCGGTTGCACCGTAAGAAGAGAACAAATAGGGAGTTTCGACTCAATATGAAAATAGAAAACTATGACATGGACAATATTATTTTGGATCTAGTCTCTGATGTAAATGTCATCCTGAGGCAGACTTGGGAGATGATGGGCCAGCCAAAGTTGATTGGTTTCCCATTCAATTAAGGTAGTGAACTAGCATAAGATCATTCTAGTTTGAAGGTTGACAGGGGTAAATGTTATCATTGATGGAGTGTGCAACGTGGCCGATTTCGAAGTGATCGAGATAGTAGATCGAAGCACCCCTTAT
>ML855924.1:0-12179 GCA_009831015.1 Picea engelmannii | reverse complement strand
TTTCAAAATTGTTTTAATATACTTTTTTTTATTCAACCAGAGCTTTCTAGTTCGATCTCTTTTGATCTCCATCCCTAAGATGAAGTTTGTTGCACCAAGATCCTTCATGTCGAACTTGGAGGATAATTGCTTCTTCACCTCCTTTATTGCATCCATTTTGTTTTCAATCAACAACATGTCATCGACATACAATGCTACATATATGAAATGCCCACCTTCTTCCTTGGAATATATGCAATGATCAACTTTGCTTCTCACAAATCCCAAACTAAGGATGTACGTGTCTAACTTTTGATACCACATCCTTGGTGATTGCTTTAGACCATAAATGGATCTTTTCAATTTGCACACCAAATCTTTCTTGCCCCTTACTACAAATCCTTCAAGTTGTTTCATGTAGATTTCTTCTTCCAGGTTCCCATGTAGGAACATTATCTTCACATCCATTTGTTCTATTTCTAGATCAAATGTTGCAATCAGAGACATTAGTACCCTAATGGAAGTTAATTTTGCAACAGGGGAAAAAATATCACTGAAGTCAACTGCTTTGACTTGGGAATATCCTTTTGCTACCAGCTGAGCTTTGAATTTCTTGACTTCACTTGTTGTGTTCATCTTCTTCTTGAATACCCACTTTCTACCGATGAGATTTCTTCCACTAGGTAATTCGACTAAATCCCACGTCTCATTCTTATGCAAGGGTTCCATCTCTTCGACCATGTCTTCCTTCCAGAGTCTACCCTCTGTCGATTCAACTACCTCCCTGACCAAATTGGGCTCCTCGTCAACCGCAATTAACACAAATGTGGAATGGAAGTCAGGTGAACGATACCTTTCGATTGGTTTTCTTACTCATTCAAACCTTCTTACGATCGAGGTCAGTTATTCCATCTCTTCATCTAATTCAGTCGACTCATTTGAATCATCTTCTTCTTTGTTCCTTAGTTCAAACCTCACCTTCTCTAGATTATTCTCTATTTGAACCACTTCAGACTTGGACTTCCTTCTAACTTATCTGAAGACCACATCTTGACTATACATTGTTCGCCTTGATGCAGGATCCCATATCTTATATCATTTCATTCATTCTTTGTATGCAATGAAATACACTTGACTTCCTTCTTGTCTAGATTGCTCCTCTTTTCCTCAAGAATGTGCACAAATGCATCACAGCTAGATACTTTTAGATGTGAAATCGAAGGATTCTTACCAAACCATACCTCATGTATAGTCGATTCGACTATTGTCGATGAAGGAGACATATTCACCAAATATTTTGCAGTGTCGACTGCCTCTACCCATAATTATTGTGCGATCCCAACACCATTAAGCATGCTCCTTGCCTTGTCCATCAGTGTTCTGTTCATTCTTTTAACAATTCCATTTTGTTGTGGGGTATATGGTGTGTTATTTTGGCGTGCTATGCCACACTGCTTGCAGAAATTCTCAAAATCCTTTCCACATAATTCATCACCATTGTCAGTTCTCAACACCTTGATATTGTTATATGCATGGTTTTCCACAAGAGACTTAAAGTCTTTGAATTTCTCGAAAACCATGATTTATTCCTCAGGAAATATATCAATGTCTTCTTGGATAAATCATCTATGAAGGAGACATAATACATGGATCCACCAAGTTAAGGAAATGAAATAGGGCCAAACACATCACTATGAACCAATTCTAGAATCCCCTTTTCCCTTGTTGCTCTAGATGGGAACCTCACCCGACTTTGTTTTCCATATATGCAATGTTCACAAAATTCGACTTCTAAATTACATTCAATAAAATCTTCAACCATACCTTTGTTATGCATAGATCGAAGTCCTTTTTTTCCAATGTGTCCCATCCTCTCATGCCATAGCATGGTCGGGTCAACTTGAAGAAGACTTGTCGAGTTAGTTTGAATCAACTAAGCCAGAGTTGAGTCAAGTCGAGTCGAATTTGAGTCAAATTCAGGAACAACAATGTTGTTGCATCCAATTGAGTCAACATTCCCTAATAACTTGTACAGGGTTGCAATCCAAAATATTTTCATTAAGACCATCACACCTCTGACCATTTTGGACGTATCATTTTGAAATAGAGTGTGCACTCATGCATCACTCATATTGCTGACATATATCAAGTTTATTTCCAAACTCAGAATACATAGCACACTTGGAAGGATTATACTCCTCCCATCTTGCAGTATTAGTCAGAATCTTCCACATCCGACAATTTTGGTTGTCGATCTGTCCCCTAAGAACACATCTCCTCTTTCATATCGTTCATTTTCGCATAACCATTCTCTATGTGGTGTCACGTGATAGGATGCTCCTGTGTTTATCAACAAAACATCTTGATCTGACTATGTACTGGTCGACGCCAGATACACATCACCTTCTTTGTTTAGAGTAGTCTTTCTCTCAGTCAATTACTTCTCACTGGATCTTGTACCGAATTCCATTGCCTTCGACTTGTAGTCCCTTTTGTAATGCCTAGCTTTACTGCATTTCCAACATCTTCTCATTGACTAAGCAGGGTATTTAGATCTACCCTTTGATTTATACTTTCTATTGGAGAATGTGCCTTTATCTCTGTCAATCAGTTGACCTCTCACCACTAAAGCATCTTTGGTCGATCCTTCCATGTTCTTCCTTCTCATTTCTTCTGAAAGTAGAGATGCAACCACGTCTTATAGCGTTAATGTGGTTGAATTACTCCCTATGGCCAAGACTAAGTTATCCCAAGAGTTTGGCAAAGAACATAATAGGATAATACATTTATCCTCCTTGGTGATTTTTTTTTTTAACTAAAACGGGTAGATTTTTTATTCTTTAGAAATCGGTTGGGCCAAGGCATAAACAACCATCACTACAATGATTCAACAGTGCACTTTTTTGAGACATGGGGTTTTCCTTTTTTATTGCGGAGGGTTGAAATGTTTCCATATTTATGGGATAGAAATCCATATAGATGCTTCCTCGTTTTTGCTAAATGTGCCTTGGGACAAGAGGCATCCCGCGTTTTCCTGTTCGTCTGCTTCCGTATTCGATCCTCGCAGGATGTGGTAGAATTGAGCATTCAAGAAGTCCTGCAGCACATACCTTAGCCTTTGTAGAGTCTTGTTGAGTGCTAGGTTGTTGAAATGGTCTTCCATGATTATTGCTTTTATTAAAATCTCTGAATCCCCAAAAACTTGAACTTCTTTAATGCCATTTTCCCACGCTATCTGGCAGGCTTTTAACAGCCCCAGGATTTCAGCCTGATTATTGGTTCTCCGTCCTAGTCCTCAGCTGAAGATATCTTTCCTTTGTCCATCGGAGGAGTAAATCACTTCACCTGCCCCTGCTTTCCCTGGGTTTCCTTTAGAGGCGTCGTCGAAAAAGATCGTTGCTTTACCTTGATTCCTCCACCAATCTTGAAATACTGCACCTGTTTCTCTTAAATGCCAACTTGGAGTGCTTTGGGGGCGTGCAGTGATTTTTTTTTCCTCGGGTATGACAACTCCTAGCCAATCCTTTTCTTCAGGAAGGAGAGTGTTTTCATCCTTGAACATATGTTGAGTCATAGCTTCTAGGAGTATTGCTTTTCCTTTGATGGCCACCGTCAAGGGGGAATGGGGGACGCTATTTAAGATCTGGTCATTTCTTTCTAGCCAGATTTTCCAGCATAAATATTTGGGTATTTCTTGCCAGATTCTTTGCCAGATTGATTTGCTTTGCATCTCGTGGGAATATATCGCCTTCCAAGAGGATAGAGGGTTGTGATTGTGATCTGCGAAGGACATGTGACATTGAGGCCGTTGAGGGTGAAATTCCAAGATTCTTGTGCAAATGGACAATCCACAAACAAGTGGTCCATAGTCTCGATGGCGCTGCAACACAGGGGGCATCTATGTGGTCCAACTATACCTCTTTTTATTAGATTTTCTCCTATCAGCATTTTCTTGTGCATTAGAGTCCAAAAGAAGAAATTCACTTTTGGAAGACCCATCAGGTCCCATACCTGCTTCCATAGAGCTGCTGAATCTGCCATTGGTTGAAGAGATTGTAAGGAGTTGTAGCCTTGAGCTGCTGTAAATTTCCCAGTCTTTCCCCATCCCCAAGTTTCTGACGCGCGCAGGTGAACAAGAGCCAAATCAGACAACAATTTTATGAGCAACGCCTTCTGATGTTGCAGAAACGCTGGGATTTCAGGGAGTTTCCATGCCAGCCAATTGCCTGAGGCGTCCCATGATGAAATTTTTGTCAGTCTGTTGAGATCACGCTGAGTAAGCCACTCGCGGATCTCGTTGATTTCTTCAATGTTTTCAAGAGGGGGGTGGCCCATGATTTTGTCTTTCCAAATAAACGTTTTTTTTTTCCATTCCCAGGGATTCGATACAAATGACTTTGGAAGAAATCTAGCCCAGCTCGACAAAGATTCCAGATCAACGTTCCTTTGTTGGTAGTTTATGCCTGTAGATTCCTCATCAATTTCCCTTAGAGGTATTTCCTTCTTAGAATTTGGCTCACTGGATGTCTAGAGTTTGAGAAGAGTTTCCATATGATTTTTCCCCCCAGAGCTATATTGGCATGACCGGGATCTCTTATTTGCAATCCTCCTTCCTTGATAGGGCATTTGACAGTTTCCCAGCTGATGAGATGGAATTTCCTTCGGTTTCCCTTTCCTCCTTTCCACATAAAATCTCGAATAAGGTGTGAAATCTGTGTCAGAATTGTCTTTGGAGCCAAGAGGAAGGAAGCCTAATAGATTGGTAGAGAGGAGAGCATTGATTTAATGAGAATATGTTTTCTTGTTGTTGTGAGCCACTGCCCTCCCCATGTTGCTATTTTTGCCTTAATTTTTCTTATTGTTTTTGTCCATAGCGAAGATTTATTGGATCCCAGAGTTAAGGGAAGTCCGAGGTATTTTATTTTTTCCCAAGTGGCATAGCTTGTAAATCCCAGGAATTGAGCAATTCGATGAATGGTTTGTTGATCAACATTCCATCCATACACTGTGCTCTTCTTTCTGTTGATGATTGCTCCAGATATTCTGCAGAAACTTTGGAGGATGATACTAAAGGTCTATGCTATCCTTATTGATGCTCCACCCAGTAAGAGGGAGTCATTAGTAAATAGAGCATGATTGATTGGTTCTAGTTCCCTCACTAGTCTAATGCATGGGACAGTCTCAACTTTCTTTTCCACAGTTAGCTTTCTGCTAAGGGAATCCGCCATTATGATGTACAAGAAGGGAGAGAGAGGGCAACCTTGCCTTAGTCCCCTCGAAGCTTGAAGAAAGTTAGTTGGCATGCCATTTACTAGCGGGTCTATCCACAGATTCTCGGTGCATGCTTTGATTAAATTAACAAATTATGAATTGAAGCCAAAGGAAAGAAGGACTTTGTAAAGGAACGAGAGTTTTACCCGGTTGAAAGCGTTTTCCATATCAAGTTTTATGAGCATCCCTTTCTCTTTTCGCTGATGGTTGTAATGCATTGCTTATTGCACCTGTATCACATTGTCCAAAATATGTCTCCCTTTAACAAAACCACTTTGGGCAGGTGAGATGAGCTTCTCTAACAGAGGCTTGATCATGTTCGCCATTAGTTTTGAAAGGATTTTATACGAAGTGTTGCACAGTGAGATTGGCCTGAATCTATCAAAGGAGCCTGTATTCGCTTCTTTGGGAATTAAGGCTAGAAAAGTGGAGTTAACACTACCTCCGACTTTGGATTTTTGTTGGAACAATTTTATCATTCTTAGCAAATCTATCTTGATTATTTCCCAGTAGCTTCTATAGAAGTTGATTGAAAATCCATCTGGCCCTAGGGCTTTGTCCGGATCCATGGACCAAATTACATTACTGATTTCTTCTTCTGTGAAAGGCTTCATGATGGTTGCATTATCTTCTTTACTCACCAAGGAGGGAATGTGGGAGAGAAATTGTGTAGTGGCCTCCTCGCATTCAACTCCATCTTCTTTATAAATTTTATGGAAGTGGATTTATACTACCTCTTTAAGCTGGGCTGCACCTTTGCAAATCGAGCCATCTACAAAGATTATTTCCAAGATATGATTTCTAGAGATTCAGGCTCTGTATTTCCGGTGAAAGAAGGTGGTATTACGATCTCCAGCTCTTAGCCACAAGCTGTGAGATTTGAGTCTCCAATACTCCTCTTCTCGACGGAAAGCTCAAAAGGAATTGAATTGGGAAACTTGTTCCTTCTCTAGATCTTGGCTGGTAATATCTTTATTCTCCATTTCCATTTGCATATATGCTAACTGCTGGACAACCTCTCTTATGTGGCATGGAGGGGTTTTGTTTGGCATTTTAATCCATTGTTTTAAGGCGTGCTTTGTTGTCTTTATTGTCTATTCCCACACATAGCTGGGAGATCCTGTTACTGGAGTGGACCAAGTTGAGTTAACAGTTTCCAGGAAACCTTCCTTTTCTATCCAGAGAGGGCTATAACGGAAAGGTATTGGACTCAGATTTTCTTCCTCTTCCAGTTGAAGGAGAATGGGCTTGTGATCAGATGTCAATTTGGGAAGTATTTTGGAAGAGATTATCCTCTTTTCCAGCATTAGCGAGCTCTGCACTAGGAACCGATCCAAGCAGACTGAGATGTGGTCCATTACCACTCTGTTGTTTGTCCAGGTAGAGAGGCCTTTCATGGGATTGAAGTCCAGGAGATCCCATTGCTGAATTAGCTCCTCAACAAGATGAAGCATTTGGTCCCTACTACAGTTGCCCCCTCTCTTTTCATTTGGTTCAAAGATTAAGTTGAGATCTCCAACAATAATGATGTTTGTATGGAGCTAATTTTCTAAAATGACTGATAGAGTTTGCAAACAGTCCTTCTTTTCAGCAAAAAGGACAAGAGCATAAAGATTAAAGAGAGATAAGGTGATCTTACTTGCATAGTGTTGGAGTTTGGTGTGGATCCAATGTTGGGTCTCAAAGGAACTTTCAAGATGGAACTTATCTTCTGACCACAGAGTTGCAAGACCGTCGGAGGAGCCCCTTGCAATCATAGCTTTCCTTGCATTTTTCTTCCATTTCAGATTGTTGATTTCTATTTTTCTTTCAATTCCAAGAGACTATACGCATTATTTACTTGGATTGGAGTGGGTAGGTCCTCCCTTGGAAGGCCTTGTTCTGGTATTTATTCCAATGGACATCTCAATGGTGGATTGGCTTCCTTGCATTTTTTGCCTCTCTGCTTCTACCTCTCTTGCTTCTTTGTGGGATTTTCTACTAGGTTTTTTTAACGGTCTTTCGAAAGATTCATCCTCCGAAGATTTGGAGTTTTTCGAGGGTTTCTTTGTAGCTATTTCTGCATAGGAAGGGTAGGGGGAGGTTCTTATTGGGGAGTCGGGATGGGATGGCTCACCATTGTTTTTCCCCACTGTGGGAGGGGGGGTCTATTGCTCGAGTTCTTCAATCCCTAGATCAAATATTTATGGAAGGTTGCTGAGGATTTCAAAGGGATTTTTGAGGGCCTCTGGGGTTTGGAGGGCTGAGCTTCCTTCCCCGGTAGCTTTCCCTGGAGTGGGGACATCAAGGCCTTTTGATGTCCCTTTCCCTTTGGTTTTGTTTTTATTCTTTAGCTAAGGTGCTTTCTGGACCTGTGTCCATTGTTATCCTTTCAAGATCTCCCCCTCTTTCACTTTCTTCTTTTTGCAGTGCCTGACGAAGTTTCCATAGCCATGGTAGTACCTGCATTTGAATGGGAGTTGTTCGTAGTCCAGCTCTTGGATGTGAGACCAGTTTGTGACCTTTAGCTGGATGGCTTCCGGGAGCCCCACCTCTAGATCTACTTCGACACATATTCTAGAGCAAGAGTACTGGTCCTTTCTATCTGCTTTGTCGATGTATTTTCCAAGAGTGTTCCCAATGGATTCCAGAGACTTTAGATTCCAGCAGTGCAAGGGGAGATGTGGGAGGCGCACCCATACCAGAACGACTAAGGGAAAATATTAAGTTGGGTCAAAATTTGGTGACCATTTGTTCAGGTATAGGCCCCGAGGGCCCATGAAATATGGTTCGTTCCTGAATATAAGATTTCTTTCCTCTGTGTTATAAAAAACAAAAGCGTAAAATCCCCTGCCTACAAGATGGATTTTGATGCCTTCTTTTTCCAGGGGGCTCTAGTTTCTCTGGATCCATGCCTCTACAGCTTTGGGAGATGACCATAGGCCTATGAACTAGCTGATTAGTCCCCGTTCAATGAGATTGAAGGCATATCTGCAAGTTTCTTCTGTTGGGAGGTCGACTGAGGGAATTCCGTCCAATTTTTTTACAAATTTATTCTGCGTCTCTGTCGATGTGCGTTTTCCGCTGGCTGTAACAATTTTTCTGAAAGCTTCTATCTCCGAGGGTAAGCGTGAGGGCGGAGCCTCAGGGCCCCCTCTTAGGGCCATGGAGTAGGGAAAATAAGGGGGGTTTGCACCAGGTGCGTGCACGTAGGCAGATTCCGGGGGCGTGATTGCTCGAGCAAAATTTTTAAGTAAACATGATCTCCCCTCCTTGGTGATTTTAATATCCACATACAATAACTAGATTATTATGGTATTGAACACATTTAAATGCTCAATTACCGAACTACCCTCACTCATCCTCATAATATACAGTTTCTTTCTAAGGAACAACTTATTTAACAGGGATTTTGAGTGGTACAAGCTTCCCAACTTGTCCCAGAGTTTCTTGGTCAAGTTTTCACTTGAGACATTTAGCAACATTGAATCTACAAGACAAAGTCGATTTGTACTCCTTGCCCTTCTCTCTAGTTTCTCCCATTCTTCCCTCGACATACTTGTCAGAATGGTACATGTACAGACTGATGCCCATTGTTCTCGATCTATAAGGATATCTTCAATTTTAAGCTTCCAAAGCTCAAAATTCTGGCCATTGAATTTTTCAATCTATTCTCGAGCTACTTGCCATTCTTTAAGCACAACTTTAAAGATCTTTGACTTACGACTCTTACTGGACTTAGGGTTTATCTCAGATCCAAAGTTGTTAAACCAAGCTTTGATACCACATGTTAGGA
Source organism: Picea engelmannii (assembly GCA_009831015.1). Lineage (NCBI taxonomy): Eukaryota > Viridiplantae > Streptophyta > Pinopsida > Pinales > Pinaceae > Picea > Picea engelmannii. Next base: position 3,154 of record ML855924.1, on the reverse strand, counting down.
AATTGTACTTCCATGCTAAACCTAACAGAAGAGAGGAAGACAAATTTAAGCTATAAAACAAATGACAAAGAAAACTCACAATACACAAATATTTTACCCTAGAAACCCAAAAGGGAAAACCAACATTCCTGGAGCATCTTGATCGCTTGTTGTGTTATTCATTTAGAATAAAAATGTTACATGCTTAACCTTGGTCTACACCCAAGGCACAATCGACATCATACCTTCTTGCTTACGCAAGGACAACCCTATAGCCAATTCAACTAACATCTACATGATCAACAACCTTCTGCTAAACATTAGCATGAAGATCATTACAACGTCAAAAACTACTATATACAATATTACAACACACCTTAATTATAGGATTTACAATAGGGAAAACCCTAAATAAGGGCTTCCAAAAATGGTTACAGATCCACGCAGATCATTGGCTACAAATCTCGTGATCTCAAGATTCTGCTACAGTCGAATTCCAGTCAGATTACAGGTCGACTATTAGTTGAGATTTATTTGGCCTTCAGTTGGTTTCCACACGATTGCATGTCGACCTCTTGTCGGTTGACCTCTTCGACTTTGACTTGGCCTGGTCGATCCACCTCGATCTTCGAATTTCACTCCCAGTCGATCCACATCGAATCGACTTTCACTGCAAAAAATATAACAACCCAACAAGAAGAAGGTGTCCAGAACACCAAAAGACAACAACTCGTTGAAATTATAACCTAGAAGACCATAAGGACAAATTCCAAATTCAAACCAAGGATGCAATAACACTGAAAAACCATACATGCAGAGAACATCGAAGAGACATATTGAAGGATTGTCCATCCACTAAGCATGCTATGAGACTGTTACATCAAACATAAGTTCCAGAACACATTTTAAAGGTTGAGGGAAACTCTTACTAGGTAGTATTATGACAAAATGACCTTGCTTCAAATGGTGGTGCTCACTTCTCCCTTGTATATTTCCACTATCCCACCTTTCCTTTGATAAACCTCGTTGGGTGGTTCAAGAGACAAACCGGTATTTAGTTTGAGCATGGGAGAGGGGGGTGGGCAGGTCCTTTCGTATCTAGGCATTTCATTTGAAATTGGATGGCGATGGTATTATGAATTATGGCAATTTTTTATGATGTTATGTGCCTTTATGTGCATGACCTGTGAGAATTGAGGTATTGTTTGATAGTGCCAAACCCCATTTTTCCTTGGCACCCCTATTTTGAGAGTGGCAGCCTCATTGGCAAGAGAAACGACTTCATAATTGTCTCTCTTAAAATATAGAAAAATGATACTTTTTACAGATTGTTGACCTCCTTCCAAGTATCAGATAGAATAGATGAAATCTTTTTACCAGACATTGTTGATTTCAAGAGCATCATCTTGATGATTGTACTTTTTTTTCGAGGAATTGTTCTTGTGGAAAACCCTCTGGATACTTCCCCATGTTCCATGGATGGTAAGTGGGGTAAACCATCAGCCTGATTATAGGGCTTCAATTTAGGGGAATCAAGAGAGTTGAACCCATGACCAACAACAAGCATGATAAACTCATGTCTAGCTCTAGACCAATTGATCTAACCCTCAGGGCTAACTTAATGATTGCACTTGAGTAACCTATGACAATCAAAGTCTTTGTTCTGAATTCATTTGCTAGAAAACACCCTGAAAAAGAGCATAAACCTCTATTTGATTGTTTGTGGGATTTCCTAAAACCCATACATAAGTTGTTTCAAGATTTCCCCCGAAATCCAAGATGACCCCCCTCCTGCACCTTCCACCCCTCATACAAATACTCACTACAACTTGTATATGTACACATTCTTTTTTACTTTTTAACTGTAATCGATTTGACAACTACATATTATCTAATCAAGAATTCACTTAACATGACAAGATAGTGTATACACTGCTTAATATTATTGCTTAATGCAAGAGAATATGAAACAAATTGCCTAAACTAATCAATATTCCATTAAATAGTTTGATAATCCTTGTTAGCTACATGCACATTATAACACACTGCTTGATATTATTAATTGTTTCGGGAGTAGATATAGGCAAGTACAGTAGCTTCTGAGAGTGGGTACAAGCATGTGCACATAGCTAACAACAAGTGTTTGTTGATTTCCTATTTAGGATCCTTATCTTTACTTATAGTCTAAGTTCTCAGGGATAAATGAATTTACAATAATCTAAGTTTGGACACTATTATTAGCAATTTAGACTTTAAAACACATTCAATATTATACATGGATCATCCACATAATATTTATTGAACAAAATAGTAGTCTATATCATGTCGATTTTGAAAATACCTTCCTTGGTATATATGTGAGCAAATCCTTTATAGTTCTCATAATTGAATCGTCAAGCAAAATAATAATTGAAACTATAACAATGTAATATTCTTTTTTGGGGGGGATTAACAAGATTTTTTAGTACGTATATGTGAGAAAATCACGTTGTAGTCATAACGTTAAATCTAGCAACTGTTTTTTTCTCCCTTACATGTTTATCCACACCAAAAGAAACCAAAATTTGGAGAGAAGAAAAAATTATACATGTTGATGCCTACAACCCTTCACTAATATGTGAGTTGCAAACAATAAATATGTACTATATCATGATGTTGAGCATGAAATTACACATCTCCCTTACAATTTGTTGTAGAAATCACCTTTCAACGCAATAAATTAATATTGACTTATGAATTCCAATTGATGCTTACATAGTACCATGTGCTCATGTTAAGTATGATGTCCATTGTATTAATTAAATTATGACATGTATGTTTTCAAAAGAAAAAAAATGAAGATAAATCAAGTGTTGCCAACCATGAAACCTTGCATCCATAACCATGTCATCAAAATAAGTTTATTAATTGAGATTAATTATTATGATAAGTTGGCATGCCTTACATTTAGATAACAAGGGCTCACGATAATTCAATTTGCTAAAAATAATCAAAATATTTATTGTAATAGGTCGGGTGTGCATTGTGTTAAGGAGGTCACACAACTCTAGCACTATATTCTCTAGAGGATGTGACAATGACAAAAACACATTGATTTATAGAGAGGCATGGCTCATAATAAAGGAACGAAGAGAACAATAATAAAAGATCAATAGGAAAACCATATATATATATA
>WSFP011391532.1:0-27996 GCA_009831015.1 Picea engelmannii | reverse complement strand
CAGCTTTTCAAGCTGTAATCTCTTTCCAGGCCAGAACTAGGCCTCTCAACTAAAGTGGAGGCATCACTGCACTTCTACCAAAGTGGTAAGGTGTGGTTGTTCTTTGTCTGAAGATCTACAAAAAAGGGGCTCTGTGATTCATCGAGAGGGATCATTTTGTAGCCCTATGGCCATGTTTGTGTCATCTGTGGCATTTGAAAGGAATACTCTCGTAATCAAGAGGTTGCATGAATAGTAAGTCTCCACGAGTCATCTCCAGAGTATCTGAAAGGCCCTTTCTGATATTTAGCGAAACAATAATCCAAGCCACCGGCATTTTACCTATCGATAAAAAATACATATCCTCCTTCATAAAAGAGCCTAGTGTGTTTCCAATTTTCTCGAAGCATTTCTAGCTCCAATACTCCGACAGCATCCCTGGCAGCCTCACCCAAATTGGGATTTCATCTATCCTTTCCTAATTTGATTCAAAAAAATGAATCCATCCCTTCAATAACATAGGCGTAGAGTCTATACACCCAGGGTCACACAAAACCCAGCACACATTTTTTTTTGACTAGAATTTGAACATAAACCACCCTTTTGCAAGGGTATGAACTAACGGTAAGGAAAACCCCAAGTCCTTCCAATGAGAAGATACCCACGCATTTAGGTGGTCGAGGCTAAAGTTGCTTCCATTAGCGTGACCCACAACTTATTTTTCTACAATATCCAAGACCTTTGGAATCATGATGTCATCCCCAAGGGCCAAAGAGTGCGGACGAGGAACCAAAATAACTCTTGGATGAGATTTCTTTCATTTTGGAGAGGAGGGTTCACCTTAAAATTTCCTCAATTCTAGGGGACTATGGGTTAGCCTATTGGACAAGGGCAAGGGAGGGGAGCGGATAGAAGTCTCCAAACCAGTGGCACTAGGAGAGGAGGGGGGGCAAGAAAATCATTCAAATCAAAAGTAGAGGGGAAACCCGGCTCCGGGAGAGGGGAAGAGGAGAAATATGGAAAAAATCTAGGCGAAGGGATTACTAGACCATGAGAAGGAAGCCAAATCGCAAGCTGGAAAGAAGGGAACTCTTCGGTCTCAAACGAAAAACCTCGGACAGACTCCTAAGCTACTAGATCAGATGCAGAACTCCAAAGCTTTGAAAAACCTCCTGGGGGTTTGGATAAAATCCTTCCCTAAGAACATCTTTGGCATCCATAGTAGCAGGAACGTCATCGAAAAATGATAGTTTGGACCCCAAGGCAGAAGCACACATAGGGTCTGGAAAGAATGCCTCCCCCGAGCTCCCAACAAGCGGCAGGAAAAATGAAGAGATCGTGTTAGGGGGGCTACCAGCTGGAAAGTTCCAAATGAGTTGGCCATCCATCTAATCATAATCATAGTCTACATGCTCCTCCATATCATCTATACAAAAAACCTCCTCAAGAAGTGACCTTTCTTCATGGACAAAATTGCCCCTCATACAAAGTTCTTTACAATAGATTTTGAAGTGTAATTTTCAGCAATAGAAACCAACATGTGATGAATGAAATGGTGAACCTAAAAATGTTACAAAAGGAACCCTTAGCTTCATCCTCCCGCAAGATCTTCGACTAGGATTAGGGTAATTTTCTATTAATCCAACCATTTTTTATTTTGTTTAACTAGTCCATGCCCGTTATTTTAATTTTGTAATTTTATTTCCAAGTTATTTGATTGCAAAAAAAACATTATCAAACATTTTAAATTAACTTTTCTTTGTTAAGATTTGATACATGTGCACATGGTAACTTCCTCCTTGTCATAAAAAATACATTGAAATAGATATATTTTATCTTTGAATCTCTTGAATAACCAAGATTTACACTTTATTTCTTATGATTGTTTTGATATATTTAAATGCAATATTAAGACAGATATATATACTAGTCTTAATTATGTTACAAAAATGATATATGTAATTATGAGTTGGTTGTGAAATTTAAGATATGGAGTTTCAGATATGAGAATAAGCAACCACGAGCTCAAAAGGTGTTGGGATTTAGCATTAAAACATAACACAAAAGAATTAAATAAATATTATTGATGTTATTAGATCTTACAACTCTAACGTTTAAAGATAAGAGTCACGATGACCATGAAATCATTAAGAAGAGGAAGTTGAAATACTACAAAGATTTTATAAATCTTAATTTGGATTATCAAAACTATTTTTCCAACGTTATGAGTTTAAACAACAAAATGATTTTTTTCCAAAATTGAGATTAATTATCTTGACCTCCATAGAAATGAACTAGTCATCGATGTTACTGGAATAATTCAATGAACTCAAAAAAACTAAATCCTACTCAATCAAAGTGGGTCAGTACCCTATGGACAAGTTATATATAAAATGTTCATAATGTATCTACAATATTCAAGTGACAACAAATGAATCTTTCCCTTAAATTAGAGAAAGGGAGAAGAAGAAAGGATCCAAGCTTGGCTAAGTTCCCAAAGTGGTATTCTTATATTTCCTTTCCTTGAGTAGAAGAAGGAGAATCAACGATTAATTAGAGGTGTTCATTTATGTACTTGCACATAAATAAACATCCAATACCCTACTCACTCCTTGGAAAGACCAAAAAAATGTCATCAATAACATTGGAAATACATGAATAATTTCAAAATATAATCTAAATGAGTATAAGAAGATGTATTCATTTAGACAACGATTTTGGAGGAAATGAATAAAACAAGATTCCTATAGGGAGTACAAGAATATACCTTTCCATGACTGTTGGCAATCTCCAAACCAACATCATTGACCAATTTGTTCCTCTTCGAAAGATCTCTTCCAAATCCAAGGCAATGACAATCCAAAATTGTTCTTTCCTTAAGACTTAATATAAAGGGATTGATGGAGGCTCAAAGTGCATAACAACAACTCTAACAAGATAGTAATGGATCAATGAACTAGCAACATAACTTTATCAAAATGGAGATTCATAACATGGAGGAAAGTGATTTCTTTTATAGGCCATTACAGAGACAATGAAGCATGATGGTTGGTAACTTATTCTATGAGCATATGTAAGTAAGGTTTTCTTGGAGTTTCCACTTCATTTTTTTTTTCTACTAATAGTTTTTGCATGCATTATCATGCAACCATGATCATTTTTTCTTAGGTTTGTTACGGGATCATGAATTTCAAGGAAAAACTTGTGGAGGTCCATGGGTATTGAGGAAGTACATGTTGTCTTCCTTTTTCTTACTTTTTTTAATATAAAAACATGTCATGTTTTCCTTTAGTTCTATTGACAAATGTAGCTCGGACAGGAACTTCCTGCATAGGCTTCAGTATAAATGTGCAAGGAGTGGTTCGAAAGATTTCATTGGTGACTACCTTAGAAAGGTGATCATTTTTTCCATCTTGCAAATTCACTTAAAAAATAGAAATAAAAGTGAAAGTCTAATGTTTTGAAGTTAGCTTAGTGCTAGGAATCTAAATGAAATGTTCTAGAATTTATAGAACATTAGTGACTTAGATTATGATTTAATCTTAGTAGTACATCTCAATATTGAGATAGGTGGTAGTTAGTGTTGAGGAGATTAGTTTTTTCTCTCAAAGCATAAAAAGGACAAGATAGGAGTGGTCAACCTCATATGAGAAGAGAGCAAGAGAGATGGAAAAAGGAAGAGTGCATTCAAGGAGAAGAAGAGAAGATTGTTAAAGAGACTAGCAAGATACTAGCAGGTTGTATAGGTCATACCTCTATTGTAGCTATATTTTCCTTGTGCACAAAACATACACCTTGTTGGCACCCTAAGGTTTTTGAAAGACCACGCTCCCACCACAAGTTTTGTATCGCACAGTGCGAATATTTAGCTCATGTGCCAACCATTTTTCTACTATGCGCACCAACCAATTTTGTACTATGTGCAAGGAATTGTAAGGTTTGCGCAAGGGCTTGTAAGTTTTGCATACATATCAAATCCTCGAAGATATTATGTAATGATTGTAACCATTTTTGTAATAGATCAACTAGTCATGGTTGAGGTTGTTAGTGAGCTAGCAAGTTTGTTATGATTTCCATGCTCCTGTAGAGATATCAAGAATGGATGTGAATATGTAAGTGTGGGGTTTTTGGTTAACGTGTGATAATTTGTGATTGTTGGAAAAGTATTGATTGTAATTGTAGAGATATAAGTAGAGTATGAGAGAGAAAGTAGATCGATATATGAGTTTCAAGTATCTAGTTTAATATTAATGAGTCTCAGCATAGGCTACGACTCTCCATGTATATGAATGTTTATCTGTGATCAATGAATGAAGGCCTAAGGCCTAATTTATCTTCTATCGTGAGTTTTGTTCTAAATGAATGGTTATTGAATATGTTAGACTACGCATAATTGGTATATTGTTGTCATGAATGAACATAATGAGGTTATGAATGGATAGGATCTAATGTGTAGCTTGTAGTCAAGTGTCTCCTATTTGTAATATTCCAACATGTTCTACACAACCATTTGGTGTCTCTATGATTCTCATGCACGTCTTCGGTGAGACCTTATTCAATCCTTGAATATTGAATAAGCCGACATGAATGGGGTATTTTTGGTGAATCATTTTGAACCTTGGGTCTGAAACCCCAAGCCACCACACCTTCATATCTAGCTGACGCAGACCTCCCCAACCCTCAGGCCTAAGTCTGCCCAAAGGATCATTCTTTATCTCCTTTGAGCCAAATCGGCTCTTTTGATTCCTTGCTGGAATCTCAATTCAATCGATCCACAAGTCCTTTCGGAAACTCCCCTATGTGAATAGCACTAGGCGCGAGCTCCACCTTTCCCAAGTAACCACAGCGCTATGACCAAGGGCCTAACCCAAAGTCTCTTGTCGAAATCTCACGATTTCATGAGTTCATGGGTCGAAGACCCTCGACTCCTCTTTTCCAACTCCCGATACTGGAGAGGGCGATACGGGTATCGCTCCTTTCCTTGTCAGCGCCCTCCACACGTAACTGTAGGCTAGGGCTTAAGTACCGGTGCCTCTCGCAACTCCCACCTTTGTGAGTTCGTGGGTCGAACTCTCGTGCCCTCCTGTTGTGATATCCCGAGACGCGATAAGTCAATGTCAGGTTGACTCCTCCCTTGACTCTTTTCGTTATTCGCAACCTCGCAAGTTGAAGCATCGAGCCTTGACGCTCTTGTCCCGCGAATCCCCGATATGCAAGAAATCAACGGAGCGTTGACTCCCTTCTCTGGACGATGCATGTCTGCCTATCTATCATGCGGGTCCCACCTTATGGCTCTGCCACATGTCCACACAAGCCTCCGCTCTCGGCACTTCATGACTTCTGATGTCGAAAGTGACTCCTCTCAACCTCCAAACCCCTAAATGCATGATAGACGATGGGGTCCCTGATCCGACGGTCCTCCCGTTCTCTGGATCCAATGGCTATCTTCGCTCCTTGTGATTTCGCAACTTCGCGACTTGGAGCACCCAACCTTTTGGCTCTCACCTTGCGAACCTCCGAGTTCACAATATCCCTAGATCTCTACCACCTGTCCTCCTCAAACGGACAGTCCCGATCTTTTCACGACTTCACCACTTGCAAAGTCAAAGGACTTCCCTCTCTAAACCCTGATGTCTGAATCCCCGATATGGGCGATCTCGTGACACGTGTCTTCTCCCAGACAAACGGTTCAGATCGAATCTCGCCTCTTTGGGACTTCTAATGTCGAGTGCCCGAACCTTTGTCCTCCGGACTCTTGAACTCCCGAACGTCGATATCTCGATCTCCAACCTTTTTGAGACTTTGCTTCTACTGCTCTATGCATGAGGGTTTAAACCTCGTGCAGCTCCTAACAGATCCAATGGCTGTCGATTTCTTCACTCAAGATCTGATGGTTCAGATCATTTCTCCTGTGCGCTCCTCCTGTACTGCCTCCTAGACATGGAAACCTTCAACGGTCCATATCTTTTCGGCTAATCCGACGGCAGCTATTACTCCTGCTCAGCCTTGGTGATTTTCTTTTGGACTTGGAAGAATTTCAAATGCTCAAAGGCCTCGACCTTTGTTCTCCTTTGCCTACGAGCTCTGCAACTTGAGTCCTCGCATGTGCGTATAAAACCGCTGCTTCTCCCGAGCTTAGCTCCCGAATCCTTGAAGGATTCTGACTTCTGTGCTCCTGCAGAGTCTTTGCACACACAGAGGTTCTATCCCTTATGAGCTTCTCTAAGACTCAGACCTCTAAGGAAAATAATTCCTTCTTCCCTTCTCCCTCAGATGGAGAAATACAATGCCCTCCTAGCTATCTATCTACTCAAGCAACCTATTACTAAGTCTTTCAGGGTGTTCAGCAACCCTGCGAAGATCCTTCTATGGACTCCTCTTCAATCTCTGAACTCAAAGGGTTCCTTCTGTGCACTCTAGCACTTACTCAATGCCCTCATGGCAGAGTATCAAGAATCCTCAGATGATTCTTGCTTCTAATGAACTCACAGCAGAGTTCTTCTTCTGTGCACTCCTTGCACTGGCTCAATGCCCACCTGGCAGAGCTTTTACAGATCTCCTTAGAGATTCTGTCTGCAACTGTGTTCTCCACAGCCTTGCCTCTTGAGGTGTTCAGCAACCTCAAAGGTCTTCCTTGAATTGTTGATCTCAACTTCTGTGCCCACCTGGCATGTCTTTGTCTGAATTTGCAAAGTTTAGAAGTGCTTCAGTGCACTGGTATTCAGAGACCGCAATACTCTATCATGCCCTCCTGGCATGAAACCACAAAGAACCTCTCAAGCCTAAAATCAAAACAAACCCCTGCAAATTTCTAGCATACATCTACAGCAAAAATTGAACACACACAAACATTCATTCAACACAGGAAATATGCAGGAAAAACTGTTGTTTGTATTAAATGGCAAATGCCTGTTTTTACAAGGTGTTCCTAAGCTCGGACTTTAACAAGGTATCGGCTCTTCTCTTGATCTCCTCCCTAAAACCATTACAAACTGAGATTGAAATTGATCTTTTACAAGAGGGGCTCTTCGAGCTCTTCCCTCCAATCTACCTACCCTATTCAATAGCATTGAATGGGCTATCTAGTCTAGAATCGGATCTAGATCTCAACCTTACAAACATTAAAGGCCTACCTACTCTAATGCCTCCACAAAGGCACTACCTCACAGCTCAACAACCTAAAAATTTAATTACATTCAAATTCAAAATTGACAACGAGGGTTGCGCCTCTCTTCAGCCTTGAATGCACACGCTGATGTGGTTGGCTGGCTGGTTGGATGACGTGGAGAGATGCTCCTGCATCATATTCCTCAGTTGCAAAATTCATGAGTTCCTGCTCATGAGCTTCCTCTCTCAGCTTTGGAAATCCTCCTAGATCCCAAACAAATTTCTGGAGCTGTTCATCTGCTCCATCTCCCTGCTGCTACTACGGTTGCTTCCTTTCTTCTACTTCTATGCTCCTCACTGGCAGTTTCTGCTGACCCTAACATCCGCTCCCTGATCTCCTCGATCACTTCGTCCAGCTGCTCCAGTGGTTGGCTCTGCTTTTGCAGTCTCCTTAGCTGCATTTCTTTTCTGCAAATGGGTAGATCATCATGATCTCCCATGCCATCTTCATCTTCTTCCTCTATGGCACTAAGTGTCCACTCTGTTGCATACTTTAGCTCTGCAGTCTCCCCTTGATTGACCTGTTGTTCAGTCACCTTCTCTGATAGCTCAACTTCTGCCAGTTCTCCTGCTGGCTCTGGATTGTTCAGTCAATCCTCTAGCATCTCTAGCTCCATCTCCCATGGAGTGAGAAATCCATCTGCCTACTCTTCAGCTTCTTTTGTTGTCAGCTTCAGTGTTGCAGCTTCCTCAGCTTCTTGGTTGAAAGAATTGAGCCATTCCTCAGAATGCTCATTCTCTTCTTCTTCTTGGGCATCTTCCAAAGTCCGCTCCAATGCTTCCCTGACAGTCTCAGCTGGCTGTCCTGTTTCTGTTGTTGCTGCCTCAACATCCGCAACGCAGACTTCTGCCTCCCCTTGGGCAAATGGTAGGAATACCTGAATTCCCCCAATCATTAGAAGGCTCCTCAGATCCTCCTCTTCCGTCAGCTTCATCTGATGATCCAAACTCACCTCAGAGTTTATGAGACCCTCAGACAGTCTCATCTGGTTATCCCTGCCCACCTGGCAATATGGGATTTCCCTGTTGCCCTCCTGGTAGTCTATGGAATCAACTGATCCCATCTTTGTTCCCTTTCCCACTTGGTAAATTGGAAACTCTTGTTTGCCCTCCTGGTAGCCTATGAGATCCCGCAGCGATCTCGATCCATTGCCCACCTGGCAATGTGAAATTCCCTGGTTGTCCTTATGACAGTCTGTGAGATCCCATAGCGATCTCAAATATTTTCTCACCTGGCAATTGGGAATTTCTTCTCTGCCCTCCTGGAAATTCTTGAGATCTTCAACTGATCCCATTTCCTCCTCAGCATCACCGAGATTTCTCCCAGTCTCTGGTTCACATATCTGAACCCCTTCTTCTGGTTTGTTGAGGTTTTCAGCATGCCTCGACCACCTTCTTAACAGCCTACGTTGTCTTCTGAACCTTTTCGATACTTCGCTTCTACTGCTCAATGCGTGAGGGTTTAAACCTCGTGCAGCTCCTGAAAGATCCAACGGCTATCAGTTTCTTTGCTCAATATCTGATGGTTCAGATCATTTCTCTTGTGTGCTCCTCCTGTACTGCCTCCTGGACATGGAAACCTTCAACAGTCCAGATCTTTTCGGCTGATCCGATGGAAGCTATTGCTCCTACTGAGCCTTGGCGCTTTTCTTCCGAACTTGGAAGAATTTCAAATGCTCAAAGGCCTCGACCTTTGTTCTCCTTTGCCTATGAGCTCTGCAACTTGAGTCCTCACCTGCGCGTAAAAACTATTGCTTCTCCTGAGCTTAGCTCCCGAATCCTTGAAGGATTCTGACTTCTGTGCTCCTGCAGAGTCTTTGCACACACAGAGGTTCTATCCCTTCTGAGCTTCTCTAAGACTTAGACCTCTAAGGAAAATAATTCCTTCTTCCCTTCTCCCTCAGATGGAGAAATACAATGCCCTCCTAGCTATCTATCTGCTCAAGCAACCTATTACTGAGTCTTTCAGGGTGTTCAGCAACCCTGCGAAGATCCTTCTATGGACTCCTCTTCAATCTTTGAACTCAAAGGGTTCCTTCTGTGCACTCTAGCACTTAATCAATGCCCTCCTGGTAGAGTTCTTCTTATGTGCCCTCCTTGCACTAGCTCAATGCCCACCTGGCAGAGCTTTTACAGAACTCCTCAGAGATTCTGTCTGCAACTGTGTTCTCCACAGCCTTGCCTCCTGAGGTGTTCAACAACCTCAAAGGTCTTCCCTGAATTGTTGATCTCAGCTTCTGTGCCCACCTGGCACGTCTTTGTCTGAATCCACAGAGTTCAGAAGTGCTTTAGTGCACTGGTATTCAGAGACCGCAGTACTCTGTCACGCCCTCCTGGCATGAAACCACAAAGAACCTCTCAATCCTGAAATCAAAACAAACCCCTGCAAATGTCTAGCATACATCTACAGCATAAATTGAACACACACAAACATTCATTCAACACAGGAAATATGCAGGAAAAACTGTTGTTTGTATTAAATGGCAAATGCCTGTTTTTACAAGGTGTTCCTGAGCTCAGACTTTAACAAGGTCTCGGCTCTTCTCTTGCTCTCCTTCCTAAAACTATTACAAAATGAGATCAAAATTGATCTTTTACAAGAGGGGATCTTCGAGCTCTTCCCTCCAATCTACCTACCTTATTCAATAGCATTGAATGGGTTGTCTAGTCCAGAATCGGATCTAGATCTCAGCCTTACAAACATTAAAGGCCTACCTAGTCTAATGCTTTCACAAAGGCACAACCTCAGGGCTCAACAGCCTAAACATTTAATTATATTCAAATTCAAAATTGAAGACGAGGGTTGCGCCTCTCTTCAGCCTTGAATGCACGCGTTGATGTGGTTGGCTGGCTGGCTGGCTGACGTGGAGAGATGCTCCTGCATCACTAGCGATACACTATATTTCTAGAATGTGCTTCAGTGTTGAGAGGGGAGAAAGAGAGGTTTGATGTCCAAGAAAGGAATAAACAAAGCAAGCCATATTGTTATAGTTGTACCCTCTCTTACGTAGGTCATACACTATCGTTTGAGGTAATTTTATTGATTGTACAACTGCTAGTTCAAGTAGGTTGCAAAGGTCACCTTTTAAGTTGATTAGAAGGAGAAATGCATGTGTATGTATGTGTTTTATTTCTTCCATTGTTCATTTTTTAGCTACTATGTGATGGATGCAGTGTTTAGAAATTTGATTTTATGTTGTTATATAAAAACAAAAATTGAGTTATTTAATGAGAGAACATTAGGACAACGGTCACCTAGGCTAGAAAAAATTGCATGGTATGAGAGTTGCTTCTTTGATTGAGATTGTCAAGGGTTTAAAATAGTAAATCAACTATAGGAAAGAAGGATGAGCAGTTAGAGGGTTTCAATTTTTCATTTAAGGACTAATTTTTAAAAATGGAAGTTTTTGCATTAGATATCAGAGATGGCCTCAGCTAGCCTCATATTTGAGGATAGAATAGATGGTGCCTCAAATTTCTTGTCATGGAAAGTGAGGATTACACTCTTATTAGAAGAAAATGATCTTTGGGATATTGTCAAGGATGTTGTGCCTTTGACTACTTATCCATAATAGTTGACAACACACAATAAGAAGGAAGTGAAGGCCAAGCGGATGATATTGGATGCCATAAAGGATCATTTGATCCCTCATATATTGAGAAGAAAATTGTAAAAGAGATGTTTGATGCCCTAGTTGGCCTCTACCATAGTGAGAACATAAACATAAAGATAAGATTGTGAAACAAACTCAGATCCATAGAGATGACCATATCATATTCAATTACCAATTACCTTATGGAAGTCACATAGATTCATGATCAACTTGCAGTAGTTGGGAAGAAGATTACAGATGCAGAGATGATGAACATGACATTGAGTGGATTCCTAGATTCATGGGAACTATTTGTCAAAGGTATCTATGCTCATGAGAACCTTCCTAAATTTGAAAGGTTGTAGGATGATTGTATCTAGGAGGAGACTCAGATGGAGTCAAAGACCAACAAGAAGGGTGGTGATGAGAACCTAGTCCTATTTTTTCAAACAAATAAGTGTAGAGGTAAAGGACCCATCAAGGGTAAGGGAAAGAGTAAGGAGTCAGCCTCATAACTAAGAAATAAGGATTTGAGTAAAATCAAGTGCTCCATTTCTCATAAGCATGGTCATTATGCGTCACAGTGTCCAGATAAGAAGAGGAGTAAAGGGAAGTAGTAGAAGAAGTAGGTAGCAACCTCTACAGAAACTCAGATGAACGAGTTTGTTGGCAATTTCTAGAAGGATTTCTTGATGGTATCTTGCCTTTGTACTGATACAATTCCTAGGAATTCATGGTAAGTGGATAGTGGGGCATCTCATCATATCACATCAACCCATAAGTTATTTTCTATTCTAATGAAGTAGGAATTAGGAATACATGTTGAGATTTGTGATGATGCCAAGTACCCAATAGCAGGAGTTGGTACTATTCCCTTCCAGCTCAAGTTAGGTAGCTCTTTAGATTTCGACGATGTCTTGTTTGTTCAAAGTCTCGGAAAGAATTTTCTTTCAATTTCAATTATGGATGATAAGGGATTTGCAATTGAGTTCAGGAACCAACAAGTTCTCATCAGACCGAAGGAATCTAGCTTAGATACAACATAAGTAATAGGGGTTAGAGAAGGTAATATTTATAGTTTGGAGGGTGAACATGTTCAAGTATTGGTTCATAATAGTGAGAACTTTTGTGATTTGCGGAATAAGAGTATGGGGCACCTACATCACAAGGAATTGCATATTCTAAGCGAGATAGCCATAGGTCTTCCATAGTTTAGTGTTGAGAAGCATGGAGTATGCAAAGGGTGCACACTTGGAAAGCATGCCAAGGTTGTTTTCCTCAGCAGTGAGCATAGGTCTAAGGAGATTATATACCTAGTTCATTCACATGTTTATTGATCGATGCCAGTAGCATCAATTTCAAGAAGCATGTAGTATGTTTCCTTCATTGATGAATTCTCTCTCAAAACTTGGATCTACTTCCTAAAGACCAAGGATGAGGTCTTCAGTAGGTTTCAGGATTTCAAAGCTCTAGTTGAAAACTAGATAGGGAAGAATATCAAAGTCTTGATATCGGAAAATGGGGGTGAGTATACCTCCAAGGAGTTTGAGGGTTTCTACAAGGAAGCGTGAATCAAGAGGGAGTTGACTATTTCATACAACCCACAACAAAATGGGGTTGAAAAGTGGAAGAATCGATCCATTATAGGGCATGCTAAGGCCATGATTCATAACCAAGAATTGTCGATGTTTCTTTGCGCAGAGGCATGCAACACATTAATCTACATCTAGAACCATTCTCAACATGGGATCTTGGAGGACAAGACACCAGAGGAGTCATTCATTAGTGTGAATCTAGAGGTGAGTCATTTACACAACTTTGGTTGTTTGGTTTATGTCCATGTGTCGGTACAAAAGAGGACAAAGTTGGATCCCTCTAGTAGGAAGGGTTTATTTGTAGGTTACAATGAGACTTTAAAGGCCTATGGGGTCTATATTCCTTAGTAGGGGAAGACATTAGTAAGAAGGGATGTAAATTTTGAAGAAGACTTTGGATCCAAGAAGTCCCATGAGCCTATTCTAGTGATAGAGGATGAGGAGTTGGAATCTTTGAAGGTTAAGACTATGTAACCATTCACTTCCAAATTAGTATAACACCCTTTCGGTGAAGAGGAGGAGACAATAGCCCCTTCCATTTTTGTCGAGAGACTTTGATAGTTCACTCAAACATTGAAGGATTGTTAGGAGTATGTTGAGGCTCCAAGGAGAACATTTAGAGAGAGCATACCTTTGAAAAAGTTTCCAAACTATATGGCATTGAAGAGTAGCATCATAGATTCCAAGCCTTTCATCTCTTAAGAGACAGTAGACCGGTAGGTATGGCAAGATGCCATGGTGGAGAAGTACACCTCCACCATGAATAATGATGTATCCATGGTGGAGGTGTACTTCTCCTTGGGCAGGGTAAGTATGCAGTTGAGATCCTAAAGAGGTTTCAAATGGAGTACTACAAACCTATGGCCACACCCATGATCACTAATCTGAAGAAGGTGACAACTTCATATTCAGAGTTGGTGGATTCCAAGTTGTACAGACAATTGATAAGTTCCTTATGTATTTGGTCAACACTAGACTAGATATATGCTTTGTTGTGGACACCTAGAGTCACTTCATCATGGAGCTCAGGCAGGAGAATTGGGTAGTAGAAAAACATGTGCTCATATAGTTGAGTTGCATAATGGAGTATGTTCTGAGATATCTTGAAGATGGTGAAGTGAAGTTGTTGGGGTATTCAGACTCAAATTGGGAAAGTAGTGCAATAGATAGGAAGAGAACCTCAAGGTGTTTCTTTAGCTTGGGTTCAACAACGATATCTTGGTTTAGCAAAAGCATAATTATGTGGCACTTAGCTCGGGATAGGAAGAATACATGGCAGCTAGTACTACTAGTTTTGATTCCATTTGGCTTCACAAGTTACTTGCAAGACTATTTGATCAGGAGTTGGATTCCACAGTCATGTACTATGATAATCAGATTTGTATCAACCTCTTTGAGAATCCAATGTTTCATGATACATCCAAGCACATGAGATCAGATATCACTTCATATAAGATAGTATTCATAGAGGAGCAGTGAATTTCCAGTATATTCACATGGATCAATAGGTAGATGACATTCTGCCCAAGCCCTTAGAAAAAGAGAAATTTTAAACATTTAGAGGTAGACTTAGATTGGTGCATGATTCCTTCCTTGCTAAGAGGGAGAGTTGAGAAATGTAACTTGGACATGAACTTCCTACACAAGCTTCAGTATGAATGTGCAGGGAGTGGTTTGAGACATTCTATTGGTGACCACCTTAGAAAGGTGGTCACTAATTCCATCTTGCAATTTCACTTGAAAAATAAAAATTAAAGTGAAATTCTAATGTTTTGAATTTAAGTTAGTCTTAGCAATCTAAAATTAAATGTTCTAGAAGTTCTAGAACATTAGTGGCTTAGATTAGGATTTAATCTTAGTTGTACATCTCAAGATCGAGATAGGTGGCAGCTAGGATTGAGGAGATTAGTTATTTATCTCAAAACATAAAGAGGACAAGATAGAATTGGTCGACCTCATATGAGAAGAGAGAAAGAGAGCTAGAAGGAAGAGTGCATTTAAGGAGAACAAGACCAGATTACTAAAGAGACCAACAAGATAGCATCAGGTCATACAGGCTATACCATTGTTGTATTTGTCTTTTCCTTATGCATGAGACATAAACCTTTAGACGTGGTTGTACATTGTATTGCTAGAGTGTGCTTCTTGTTGACAATAGAGAAAGAGTGGTTTGTTGTCTAGGAAAGGCAGAAACGAAGCAAGCCATACTATTGTAACTATACACTCTCTTACACATGTCATACATTGGTATTTGAGGCAACTTTATTGACCATATGGTTGCTAGTTCAAGTAGGATGCAAAGGTCATGTTATAAGCTTTGATCAAAGGAATGAAAAGCTAATTAGAAGGTGAAATATTTGTGTATGTATGTGTTTTATTTCTTTCGTTGTTCATTTTTTAGCTACTATGTGATGGATGCAATGTTCAAAAATTTAATTTTATGTTGTTAAATAAATTATGTTTTGAGTTATTTAAAGAGAGAACATTAGGACAACAATCACTTGGGCTAGAAAAATTTACAAATACTTCCTTATGGGGTATGGACCTTGGAAAATGACTTAGGAGAGGACCTCTTGATGGTATTTCATTATAAATGTGGTTTTAACATGTAATGAATAAAACCATGAACAACAATAGGGGTATTTCGTTAGAACTATGGTTTGAACGTGTAGTGAATAAAACCATGAACAACAATAGGGGTACTTATCCAAAAACACCTTAAGGTGAGCAAACTTGTAAAATTTGTGATATAAAATAGGCTAATGGTGAACATAATTTCCTTTTAACATGCCTCTCTCTTAATAATATAAGGTATAGCTTCACCCAATTTTATAACTTAGTTATTCTTTAGAATCTCCTAACTTATGAAAACCACTATAACCTTGGTACTTACATTCCACCATTTTCAAATATAAAACAAAATTCCAAAGAATATTTAATCTAATTCTTTTATTTATCTGAAAATATTGTTGCTATTAAAAGAAGATAACCATCATTATCCTTATTGTTATTATCATCAATTAATTAATAACTTTAATTTCAAGTTGATAATTTAATATATCTTATTTTGAATACATTAACATTTTGTCCAATAAAATGTATCCTTATATTTATGTACCAATAAATGTCCTCCATTATTGTTATAGCAAGATTTGCCTCACCCCATGGAACTTGCTCAGAAGGCCTTTTCCATTTCCCTATGCAGACTTGAAGTCCCTTTTTGCAATTCCCAGAGCTAAAAAACATATTTTTCCACATATACACGCCCTAACATCTATACAACATGTGTATACGCAGGTTGCACCATTGCAGCCCACGTACATAGGGTTTTGTGCCCAAAGTTAAAAAAATGGTGTCGGATTTCCATGTCCATGAGATCCATGATCCTTGACCTTCAATATACTGGAAACGTTCTAAATCAGCCATTCAGTTCCATTTGAAGGCTATAAATGGGCCATATCCAAGCTATGGAAAAGGGAGAAGAATTCAACTTTGAGAGCAAAGTTACTCTGGAGAAATTATTCACTTCATATTGAGTCTGCATCCCTTTGTCCTTTTAAGTCTGAACACATTGTTCAGCCCCCAAGCTCTTCCCTATTTGATGGAGAACCTCATTGTCTCTCTTATATGAGCTTGCCTTTGGTGGAAGATTGAAGTGGTGGAGGCACAGCTGGAAGGAACTTAGTTTCTCGGTTCTGAACATGCCGACATGGAAGTTTGTCATTCATACACTCCTGTTGATTACATTTTAATAGAAATATTATTTTCTCATCCAATTAATGTCTTGCAAATAATTGAATTATTATTCCATGAGCGTATTTGTTATGAATATTGATGGATATTTTTATTATATGTGTTAACTTTATATATTATCACCATATGCTTGCGTATCTTGGTTGTTGAGGACAAGTTGCAGGTGTATAGCTTTGGGTCAAGTGCTCAACGATGGACTTCATCGAACGTTCGGACAAGGTAGGATCTTTATCTTGTCTTGTTAGGATGTTTGTTTATATATAATACTTGAGATTAGAGTTGATTTATGCAGTCATTTCCGTCTGTTGTGGTTTACCCGATGCCATAGAGTGATTTTCCTCGTAACAAAATTGGAGACCATACTAGGGATTGAATCTTATTTTCTGGGTTTGGAGTGTTTTTCTCCTTTGATTGCTCTCAGTTATCTTGATTTTCTTGTTGTTTGATTTCTTAACAACCTCTTTTCATTTTGAGTTTGATTTTCTTGGCCTTATCCTTAACCTGGCAGTGTTTCAATACATATACCTGGTTTTTCCCTTGACAGACGCGTACATACGCGAGCTGTCGTTCTGTAGGGTGCGTATATATGTGGTTTTCTCCTGAACAATCACATACATCATCCTTGTTTTCTTGATTGTTGAGTTTGATGTTTGTTGGGTAAGTTTTGATCGTTGTTGAGTCTTCTTGGATCTCTATCATGACTGATAAGTGCCCGTAGAGTGATAGGAAACCTTTCTTTGGCTGAATTTTTGGGTGGTTTTTCTTTCTCATCATATTTTTCATTGGTTGTCCTTGCATCTTGGGCTGGGTGTTTGCTTCTTGATATCCTTCTTGGTTTGTCTCTTTTGCTTACAATAGGGTTTATATATCAAGTTGTTGTTCAGTCCTTGCATTTTCATTTCCTTTTATATTGAAAATACAAAAATATACATTTTGCATTATGGCATTTGATCTTTTGGGTTCTTATTATTGATCTTGATACATGTATGGAAAGATTGCATCTTATTTTAAATCGCAGAGGTGAATTGAAAATTGCATTTTGAAAAGCTTGTCATTTGTTAAGAATTGAAGTTAGGACTTTTCATTATATTCTTATTCATTTCTTTTACTTGCTAAGTCATAACATCATCAGTTTCATGACCACATATTTTGAGTAAACAAAGCCACTAAAAGTAACGCTAATAAATTTAAAATTGTGTAGAAACGATTTTATTTTTCAGGGTGCACAAACTAGCTTAAGATTTAGAGCCTTGGAATAGGATTTTGTGAGTAAACTTCTCCAAGGCTATTAAACTCAACATATGTGTTTGACTAAGGGAGTGATGAAATCCATTGTGTAAACGGTGGCATCAAGAGGCTCCTCTCACACCGGAGTTAAGAATGAGGTTGTGCAAAGTTGGTTGTGAAGATATTCCTCCAATACCTTCTTAGTGTCAGAGATATTTCTAGGGATCTATTCGTATATGGGAGTCTTTCTAATACCTTTACCTTTGTGAGAAGCGGTGCTTTCGATATTTCGAGCTTTTTTACCCTACCTATACGGTGGACCTGACTTACGATTGTTCTCTTGCGCATTGGTTATATAGTGGTGGCTTTAGTTGCTTGACATATGTAGCCACATAGGTTACTTGCAGGGGTTACTCTGCAAGTACCCTGAGTCAGATAAGGGTCGGACAACACACATCCTTTATGGAGGATTACCTCTCTGGGGGGATTTGACTAACTATTTGTTAATCCCATGAGGGCCCTTATAAATGATTTTGATACCTCCGATATTTTGAAGGGAGTCTCAGGCCCCTCTTGGGCGAGACATACCTACTCTAATGAGGGAGGCCCCTTTTTAGCCACTATATCATGTTTTTGTGCATTGGCCTTTTTTCTTTACTTTGGTGTGCTCTTTAATTATTAGTTGGCCTTAGTATTTTGTATTTCATCATAGGTTTTCATTGCTATGGTTAGTGGAGCCCCATTGACTCCCTCAGTTGGCGCTACCCAGCCCGTGGTGTTTTCGCATTCCATGGGGACCAATCCTTTTGTATTTCTAAGTGGTTCATTGAATCGTGATACTCATCCAATACCTTGGGCCTCTAATCATTTTTCTCATGCTATGCTAGACATGTCTTCGCACTTTCCATCCTCTGTCTCGTCATCTTATGTGAATCCTAGTTTTGGGTCTGGGGGCATGATGCCTCCTTATTCTCCCTTTTCATTTGGTCAGAGTCATATCCCTCAACCAACTCTTACAATAGGAGGTTGGAATCTTCCTTCCTATGGATCCAATCCTAGCTTCAATTTTCCAGCAACAAGTGCTCAAATGGGCGGTCATTCTACTTATTACATCCCGTCCATCTATCCTTCTTCCTATATGTCGGTTCCTACGAACACTTTTCCCATGGCGGACCTCCATCTGTCCTCTGGTGTTTCATCTAGGGGAAACATATATCCTCACCTGAGTAACCCTTGTAATGTCACTTTCTCTTCACAAGCGGCTTCCTCAGTGAAAATTCCCTTACAACCCTTTTTGAATCAGTTTGGAGGAGGATACTATCCTGCTGGACAGGGCCATGGTGTATACTAGAACCCTTCCTAGTCCACAATTTCTCAAAATCAGTCTTTCCCGGAACCTTGGTCTCAAATGTTGCAACCAACCACCTCCAGTCCAGTCACTGCAAGTCATATTGGAATTACATCACCAACCTCTTCTAGTCATGTTGGGGATTCATCACCAACCTCTACTAGTCATGTTGGGAATTCATTATCAACCTCTGCCAGTCATGTTGAAGGTTCATCACCAACCTCTACTAGTCATGTTGGGAATTCATCACCAACCTCTGCAAGTCATGTTGGAGATTTTCTACTATCCTCTGCAAGTCATGCTGGGAGCATGTCACCAGCCACTACAAGTCATGCTGGTGGAATTCATATGATTGAGAATCCTAGACATATAAGACGTAATCCCAATTTCCTTTGTAGGATTTGCAAAGGAGATCACCTTACTTGTTTGTTCCTTGCTACTGATGTAGTACAAGAAGCATGGTCCTTTCCTGGGGGCCCTTCGGGTTCTGATTCGTCTTTGGTTTCCCAATATTCTAATCCTTCTTTGGTTGATACAACGATCGTTCTGATGTAATATTTAGATGAAACCACTCTTATTTTTGGGGGCGATGCATTTCTCGACCATATTATCTCGCATCATGTTCAACTAGCGGTCGTGTCGATGCAATCTTCGACTGAAACCACTCCTATTTTTGGGGGTGATGTGTCTCTTGACCTTGTTGTCTTGCATCCTTTTCAACCAACAATTGAAGAAGTGGTCATGTTGATGCAATCTTTCGTTGATCCCACTCTTCTCTTAGAGAGTGACAAGTCTAAGGAAGTGACATTGTCGTTGCAATCTTCAGTCAATCCCACTCTTCTTTTGGAGGGTGATGTGTCCTTCAACCATGTCCTTAACATTTCTATTCTTGTACCTTCTGAACAAGGGAGCATTCTACCCTCTCCGAGTATGCTCCCTCCAAGTCCTAGGGTGGTTTCCTTTGATTGGAATGATCTTGTAGAGCCTCGACTTCCTTCTTCTACACCCTTCCAGATAAGGGGCATTCTTCGATATATTGTAGATAAGGAAACCTCTGTAAGTATTTTATCCTCCTCGACTTGGAAATCTTTGGGTTTTCCCAAGCTTGTGTCAGTTATCTGTGAGTTGTTGAATTTCAAAAGAAGTCTTGCACGGGAGCCCTGGCCTCCCCCGTGATATGTTTCTTAGAACAACATCCTTGATTCTTGTTTAAGCTCTTTTTCAACTCCCTCAAAAAGAGAAAAGATTGTTGAGTGCACTTGTCTCTTTCACACTCATAAATTGGATTTGAAAGGACGTCTATTTGGTGTAAGTTTAACCCTTTTTTTAGACCAAGTAAACTAATTTCAAAAAAGTAACACTCTAGTCACTAGTGGCTAGAAGAGTTCTCATGGGTATTGTTTTATACTTTTTCAGGCCTAGGGGACTAAATTTACGAAAAAGGACATTCTTTGGAGTTAAGTTGTAATTTCATCTCATCCTCCCACTTGCAATATTGAGTCTATTGTCGGTTCCCACTTTTGCATTATAATCCTATTATCTCAACCATTTGCATCATCAGCCAAGTAGAGCCTTGTTTGTATCCTTTGCAACTTGACACGTTATACCCTAAGAGGAAACATTCCCCCGAGTGTACATATCCTGCATGCACCTCCTTGCATTAAGAATAGGTATGTTCCAATTTTTGGAACTAGTTGCTTACTCGTGACACTTGTTTCCTCCTTTGTATCATAGCATTCATTTGTCTATGAAAAAACAAAAAAAAAGACGAGTGGGAAAAGAGTATTACCTCATGTTAGCAGCATTCGTATCGCCTTTGAACAAAGCACAAAATTTGGAGTCCACTTTTCATCCAAAGTTTGGGTTTACCATGACCTTAAGAAGTTGAGCTCATTACTTAGAGTTTACCCCTCCAATTGGTTAATCTTCCAGTCCCTATGGAGAGTTTGATTGGTGCCTCCTACATCACAAAGTTTCATCATTGAGTCTATGCTGCCAGAGTCTTCCATATGTCCCATTCTCTTGTTCAAAGGATGTCTATCATTCTGTGTCGATTGTTTCTCAGAACTGTTGACTTTTCATGTCGGCCATACCCTCGGTGTGTCTCAGAGTTACATGAAGTTGTAGTCCTATCGTGCACCCTGGTCCTACTTTCATTATGGGTAGGTAACCTTGAACCCAGTAGTCGACATCTCCTCATTGTTCGTTGACTCGGAGGTTTCCCTTGTGTTCGATGGAAACAAATCTATTCACACATTGGGACTCGTTCAATATCTTGGATTCCATTAGCCTTATTGGTGGTTTCCTTTCCTTTGTTGGCAGTTTTCCTTATTGGTTGTTATTTAGAGGGTCTTTTTCATGCACTGCTTACCTCTGGTGCATGCAAAAGACGCACAGGGTCATTGTTTGTGAACATGTTCTTCATCCAAGTTCCTACAAATCATCAATATAGTGCTTTGAACCTTGTGTTGACTAATGAGAGATGCCTCAATGCTCTCCTTTCAGCGGGTATCCTTTCATCAACTTCAGCCCATCTATTCTGGAAACAAGGCCTAGTGTCCTATGAGTACCTAGAGGCTTGCAGTCATTAGTGGCAGGTTCTCTCACCATCGACAGTTGGGAATACATCAATGTCTCTTGATCAATGGATTCTTCAAGTGTTCGACCTCAACTCCTTTATTCACACTTGTAAGAATGTACTTGGTTCCTTGATACCCACTTTCATTATCGGTAGGTTGTCTCGCGTTTGTTAACAGTATACCTTAATGACCAGTAATCAAACAAAGTCTCATTGTGTTCGACCTCAACTTCTTTATTCACATGATGTAGACTTGCTCCTTTGGAGGATCGTGTAGAAGACTTGAAGAAATCAGTTCATAGTCGCAGCTTTCCTGAGTTGTTGTTATCATTCATTGGACCAATACCTCTATGACTTCAGTGATCATGGGAGATCAGATTGTACTTCATTGTATACAGATATCTTCAGACTGATTTTGAGAATGGTTTTCATTGGGCCGCATTCGTGACTATGACAGCCTATGGCATGTATCTACCTTTGTAGTTCTTATTCATGGACATGAATAGTTGTTTGGTATATTTCCACATGGATCTGCAGTGCAATTCAAATTGGAAGCCATGTGCGCAAAGTCATTATGGATTGTAATATTTTTATTAGAAACTAGTTCGTCCATATGGCTCTCCATTACTCAACTTACGGGAATTATAATGCATTTCATCCATCGCAGATACTCCTCTGACCTCACACATTAGGGGGCATCTGTTATAGAAAGATTTTCCTCACCCCATGCAACTGGCTCAAAAGGCCTTTTCCATTTCCCTATGCAGACTTGAAGTCCCTTTTTGCATTTCCCAGAGCTAAAAAACATATTTTTCCACATATAAACGCCCTAACAACTATACAACATGCATATACGCAGGTTGCACCATTACAGCCTGCGTACATCGAGTTTTGTTCCCAAAATTAAAAATGGTGTCGGGTTTCCATGTCACGTCACGAGATCCATGATCCTTGACCTTCCATATATTGGAAACGTTCTGACTCGGCCCTTTAGTTCCATTTGAAGGTTATAAATGGGCCATATCCAAGCTACGGAAAAGGGAGAAGAATTCAACTTTGAGAGCAAAGTTACTCTGGAGAAATTATTCACTTCATATTGCGTATGCATCCCTTTGTCCTTTTAAGTTTGAACACATTGTTCATCCCCCAATCTCTTCCGTATTTGATGGAGAACCTCATTGTCTCTCTTATATGAGCTTGCCTTTGGTGGAGGATTGAAGTGGTGGAGGCTTAGCTGGAAGGGACTTAGTTTCTTATTTATGAACATGCCAACATGAAAGTTTGTCTTTCATACACTTATGTTGATTACATTTTAATAGAAATACTCTTTTCTCATCCAATTAATGTCTTGCAAATATTTGAATTATTACTCCATGGGTATATTTGTCATGAATATTGATGGATTATGATATTATATGTGCTAACTTTATATGTTATCACCATATGCTTGTGTATCTTGGTTGTTGAGGACAAGTTGCAAGTGTATAGATTTGGGTCAAGTGCTCAATGGTGGACTTCATTGAACATCCGGACGACGTAGGCTCTTTATCTTGTCTTGTTAGCATGTTTTTTTATATAGCATACTTGATATTATATTTGATTTCTACAGTCATTTCTGTCTTTTGTGGTTTACCCCATGCCATAGAGTGATTTTCCTCATAACAATTATAGCTATAAAATCATAGAACAATGATACATATTTCCATTAAGTGGTATTGCCCTATGGTCCTGGTTTTCAAATAAAGCTAAAAACTTATACTTGTAACTTCTTTGGTGTGGAATTTACAGAGAAATACAAAGTTAGGTGAACCTCATCAAGCATTAGTGTAATTAATTGATATGTCACATTCATTCATATTAGTGATAAATAACCAAAACATGCATTTCACATAATTAATTGTTAATGTGATGATGTTTTTCGATAAACATGGTTTCCTATAACAATTAGTTGATCTTGCACAGTCACACAATTTCTTTATCCAGTTCACCTTCCTTCATCTTCAATGCATTTGATCATTAAAGAAGAAGATTCTACCATGTTTGATGTCTTATGCAAATTCGCTTGCCACTTGGGCTATAATGTGATTCACAACAGAATATCAAATATACATTGTGTTTTCATATTATTCGGATTGGATCATTATATTATTTGTCATCTATCTTGATTCTTTTAGAGTGGAAAGAATTGGAGGAATCAACTTGCAAGGTCATTTTAGTTGTAGGTCTCGGTTTGGAAAATTGGGATCTAGAACCTTCCAAAGCCATTGTGAGGCATTAAACGACGCTTTTTGAGGGTTCTTATGTCCAAAACTAGGGTGCACCCCCTTGATGGTGGTCTACACTCTGAGACCTTTCCAACGGTGCATAATGTGCGTCAATCGGAGTTTGTATGCAAAAGTCATTCCTCCCTCAAGTTGACCTATTGTGTTGACCACCACGGTACGAGAGGATGTCACGTCAGCCCCCATTACTCATGCATATGGGGCTATCCATGTGAGGAATTTCAAGAATATTCTAGAAGTTCCAAAACCCTATCATAATTGAGGGTTGAGGAATTCAAAAAAACCTACCCCTAGATGGTTATCGGGCTATGTTAAATATCGAGCCACTAGGAGGAGAAGGGGTTCCATTCTATGTTATTGTATTTTGTTCCATAGAAGAGAAAAACAACCAGGAGCGGGAAATTAGAGAGCATAACAGAGTAGGTTGATGTTTTGTAGCATCCTAACAGGCCATGGCTCTTAGGTAACTCCATAGAGAGTGTATTATCCTTTGTACTTGCATTATTTCCATACCAGAGAAAAGAGAGCACAACAACCTCACCTTATGTTGTGTTTTCTTCTGTAAGGGTTTCTCGGAGCAAATATTTGTGTCATTTCGTGGATGGTGTGTGATTGTATTTTATTGTTCTCTATTTTCTGTATTTTATCTATTTCATGCATAAGAGGAAATCCAGTAACTAAATATTCTGGAATCTAAAGGAATTTAACCTTCATAGTGTAGATTTCAATTTTATTTATGAGATCTTTTGTGAAGAATGGTTCCAGTGGAATATCCACGACAATTTACAGATCATCTCTAACCATCTATATTTTAGATTTATGTTTCTCTATTTTTGTAGGCATTCACAATGTCATAAATTGTTGTTGTTGTTATTTTAATCTTTTAGTATTGTTTGCTCATCTTCAATCAACTTAAATAGTTTATTTTTCATAAGCAAATTTTGGATATTTAACTTTTGAATCTTATATTTTTTTCCCATTCAATTTTGTTTTTGGAAGAGGTATACTCACCATTGTTGATGATAGTGGTAGATTTGAAGTTAATATTTCAATGGATGTCTTACCCCTCATGCATGAAATGAATCTATTATGGACGATGGTGGTAAATTCGATGTTGATACTTCATCGAATATTTTCCCCATCACACATGAGAGGAAGGATCTGTGAAATCAATATAGAACAACTCGAGGATTAGGGAGGATGGTTGAGTATAGTCAAAGGGGTTAGCCTACGATCTTTTCAAATTTCCATAAAAAAATCAATTTAACTCCTCCAAATTCTCAAACAAACAAATCCAACAACCATTTCTCATGTTGATATAAAACTTGGAAACACTTGGTTACTCTAATACCATGGGAGAAGTTTTGGTTGTTGAAATAAGTAGAGAAATTGTGTTACAACCAATCTAGTTCAAGTTGGACAATGCTCTACACTCTACAAATCATTGTCTTTAATACAAACTAGGAAAGCTTTACTTTGCCCCTAGTCATGCTCTAAATAACTTTATTATCAGTGTGGATAACGAACTATAGATTAATCTTCAATTTGTTTTTTTGGTTGTCGACGCTTTAATTACTCAACAATACTTCACTTTGTCTCTTGAGGTGGTATTCCAGTCCACCTCGCAACTCACCTATGTTGCACTACTCTAACACATATGCTTGGATATAAGATTGTTTCAAGATACAATTTACTTATTCATATTTTTGTTATGATGCAAATACATTGCAATGAAGTACATGGTTCTTCATGTAAATAAATGAGATCATTGAAAGAAACTCGTCTTTGATATTTAAACAATTATTGCTCAATGAATATGCAAAATAAGATAAGATAAGTGAAGTGAGTTGATGCACTTGAACCCACAATCAACTTTCACTAGATCAACCCATGTTTGTAATAGACCTAGTTCAAACTTGCATTGGAACATTGAGAATATAATTTAATGAGGTGTAGTGCATGGACACTAGATACAATGATACATGCCATATTGAACATTGACATTTTCCCTCTTTGAGGGTTGGTTTTGATTAATCTACTCCAATAATAAATCGTCAGGACAACTCCACTTGATGTGGGGGCCTCACCCAAGACCCTGCAATCTACCCAGTGTCCATTATTCAAATGGGGAGTAAGCTAAGGATGTAGAATCCTTCCCTCTTGAAAGGATTCTCCCATTGTACTTTTTTGTACCCTCTTAGAAAGTATTTATGCCCATCCCACACACATCCATTGATCGTTCGTGGCCATTCATCATCCCCAAGTGTAATCTAAGAGGGTTAATCAAAAGTAATCAATGTTGAGGGGACCA
Source organism: Picea engelmannii (assembly GCA_009831015.1). NCBI lineage: Eukaryota > Viridiplantae > Streptophyta > Pinopsida > Pinales > Pinaceae > Picea > Picea engelmannii. The sequence goes on along the minus strand of WSFP011391532.1, from coordinate 2,163 downwards.
TAGCATACTCACAAACATCATGGTTGCTCCATTTAGTAACTCCTCCATTTACTTGAATTTAAATTCTTGAGGATCAACACTCATCTTCATTTACCAACGCATTTGAAATCTTTTTTCTGACATTTGGCACATACCCTGTCTCAATGCTACAAGTGGTGGATATTATGCAAAGCCTTTGAAGTGATCCCACTTTGTTGAAGGTCCTCCAAATGTGGCGAAGAAGAAACAATACTATAGTAAGTGCAAGTTGCATTCCCTTTATGTTGTGGGTTCACATGACACTTGCTCTTAAAGCGATTGATTATGAAGTTTTCGAAGAGAACATGCCCAGTTGTAATTGTAATCAAACCTTGTTCACAAGAAGATACTAATGCTCGTCCACAAACATTATTCACAAGAAGATATCAATCCACAATGAAAATAAAATTTTATTGTAAATGAGAACTAGTATCTTCTTGTAAATAGTTTAAAGAAGATTCCATTGTGGATGAGTACTAATATCTCTTCTTGTGAATAGTTCACAGAAAGATACTAGTACTTTCACAAAAAAAGATACTAGTACTCATCCACAACCAAATCCTTTATTTCCTTGTAAATCAATATTGATATCTTCTTGTGAAAAGTGTTCATGCACAAACATTGGTATCTTCTTATGAAGAGGGTTTGATAGCAATAGCAACTGAACATGTTCTCTTTGAAAACCTCATAATCAATCCCTTTAAATAGCAAGTGCTACGCAAATCCACAACATAAAGAGACTGCTACAAACACCTAAACATAGTATTGTTCCTTTTTCCTCCGATTTGGAAGACTTCACACGAATTGGGATCACTTAAGAGGCTTCCCATAGTATTCACCACCGATAACTTTGAAACAGGGCATGTGCAAAACGTTGGAAAAGATTTCAATTAGGCATGCATGTCAAGACAACTCCTCAAGAATTCAAATTCAAATGAATGGACGAGTTAATGAATGAAGTTCTGCCATCCCTCAACCTAACATTAACCCCCGCTGATTAGGCTTGGGAAGAGGGATGAGCATGGACAATTGACATAAAAGACTTTCCCACTGGTTAACCGAAAATACAAGAAAGATATATGTAAATTTACATCATACAGACTATATTTGGCCACACATTCCCATTGATGACTGTGGAATGCAAATTACTATGTACCAGAAGCCGAGTCGTTTCTTGCTTTATGGAAACCCAAAACTTCCATGTGACCGTGTAGTTTTGGTTGATTTGTTGTTGAATGCAGCTCCTTGCTGAATCATGCGGAGATTATGCTTCAATAAACTACTGTGCTCGTCCAATCTTCCACATTTCTGCAATCGAGACATAAAATGTTAAGGAGCAGAGTATATACTATATAATGCTTATGATTATAAGATTTGTTTGAGATTATACCTTAAGAGATCAATGAGCACATTATCAAGAGATTCCTGCTCTTAGTGCGAGCAGAGGTGTCAAGGACTTCATGGCTTCTATGGCTTCCAGTGGCCGGTTCTGCAGCTTCATCTCCACGGCCGTGTCATTTAATGCGCTGTCAATACTCTCTTACGGCATTAATAGCTTACCAGAACGATGCGAGGGCGCATCCCAGAATAATGCGAGGGCATCAGCAGGATCCTTCACCACAAGCTGTATCCGCAAAATTTCAATTATTGGGATCTTTCAAACACAAAGTCATTTCAATTATTTGGATCTTTCACACACAAAGTCATGAATAAAGTAACTTGTTCTAAGCAAAACGGACAAAATAAGGAGCAAAGTTAACGTGCTAAGCCGGGGACCTTGTACATAGCATTAAATGGATCGGTTTTTGCTTGCGCTTTCCAGAAGCCGATCGGCTTTGCCTGAGCCGAAGCAGGGAACACATTGTTTTGCTGATAGTGCGGTTTAAGAAAATAGCGAAGACTCGACTCGGACGTGTTGTTTTGAATGTCCAAAACCTTTCCGGTGCTAAAAAAACCTGTGAAGGCCGGTTCGCCTTAACAATCTTTGCATTAGTCGGCCATTACAAATCAATGATTTTATTCTCTGCATTTCCAGGCCAGAGAACATAAATTCCCAACTGAAGATTCAGGGAAACCGTCCGAAATCTGAAACACGAAAGAATATGAACTTAAACACTTTAAGATTCAAGGAAACCGTCCGAAATC
>ML855922.1:1856-27996 GCA_009831015.1 Picea engelmannii | reverse complement strand
AGTTTCACTGGGAGATGGAAAGAGGGATAAAGAATATGGGCAAAATAAGGACAGATCCATCCTACAAAAGGCAAGGGAGCAGGAGGAGGAGACTACCCATGCGACTAATATCATCTGTACATGAAAGGTGGGACAAAGGAGACTTGCACTTCCGCGAGACAATGGTTTTTAAAGCCCTGAGCAGGAAGGGCAATGGAATATCAGTCTATCCCCCAGGAAGGGCAATGGCATATCAGTTTATCCACCATTGCTGTGGGAAAATGATAACGAGTCAAACGAAATACAATTTTTTAAACAAAGTTTTGTTAGGATTTGGTGAGCAAATTCCAACCAAAATATTTGACAATGGATTGAAATAGATAAAGCACTGGTGAAATTTCTATAAATATTTAGGCGTCAGTCATACGCTCTATTTGATCGAATTTTTTTTTGGTATTATGGTTTCTGAATCCATCTATAATTTCAAAATATCCTCAAACACATTTATTAATAATATTAATAATAATAAAAATTATTATAATGGATTTTTTCAAATTATTTAAATAATTTTTAAAATATTTATTATTATTAATAAAAAAATTCAAATGTATAAAAATTCTTCAACCAAAACATTAATTTAAATTTTGTATTCATTAAATTAAGTAACTTTTCTATTTACTCAATTAGTACATCTAAGTGTTGTTTTATTAGTCCTCGTTGTAGGCATAGAGGGACTATAGCGATCGATAAATCGTTGATTTCATATTAGCCTGTCCTTTGACCAGAAATATTTTCAGATTATCTATTGTTGGAATCAGGGAACTGAAAACATTGATTTTTATATTAAAAAAAGTAGCATATTTGTCATAATTTGATTGGACAAGGGATTGGAGGTCTTATTGTCGGCTTCGCTATTCCCAATGTTATATATGTTGGCATATCCAAAGTATTTGATCGTATATTGTCTTTTTGAATCATATATTTTCTTACGCATTCCTCGAAGGTGGATTAATGCTAGCATTAATTCGAATGTTTGGTTTAGCATTTTATGCCAGTTAAATTTATGGCAATGTTTGATATGGTTGCATATCGAAAGTTTGGCCTTCCAATACATTGTCTGGTGTTCGAACTATTGTTACAAAAAATATAATAATTTTTTTGGGATACGTCAGAGACCTGTCACATTGATTTTTTTTCTTAAATGTTTACAAAGCATTTCTGACAGACTTAAATGTTTAACTAACAGGTTTGATAGTGTTGAATGGTTACTTAACAGGCTTGTTACAAGACATTTTCTTCATGTTATTGTTGGTTCACTGGTCCATGCTTGCTTTTTGCATGGCACTGATTTCTTATTTGCATGTTGTTGTTGTTCTTCCTTGCCTGTTCGTGTTGTTGCAGTTTGCACGTTTGCCTGGGGGAGTGGTTGATGCTTGCTTCTTTCTTCGTTGTATGTTGTTTATTGTTGCTTGATTCGACTTTGCAGGGTTTTGGTCCTGCGCCTGCAGGTGGGCCTTATTTGCAGGGTTCTGGTCCTGCACCTACACTTGGGTTCTTATTTGCTGCTTGTTCTTGTTTGCCGAGGGTTTGCAATGTTGGGATGCTGCATCTGCAGCTGGATCTTTGGTTTCATTTTTTTGCAGTGGAGTTTGCATAGAATACTATTAAGATAAAATGAAAGAGTAAAAAATTGCAGACGATGTAAATTGCATCTCTTACGTGTTGAAACAAAGTTTGTCGGCCTCAAAGTATATTTCATAGTTGTCGATGCTTTTTCCATGGATTCTGTGTTGCTATGGTTTCATAGTTATGAGAGTTCATTTTACTGTGTGAGAGATATAGTTGTTCTCTCCCTTTTATTTTCCTCTTGTAAACTGTGTTTCTGACTCTATAGTTTCTTGCGTTTCTGTGGTCATTCTGATCGACCGTCATTCGGTTGCATACTTAGCCAGTTTTATGGATGTGGCTTCGCGGATAGGTTCTATCGAACTATGACAAGCCGTGTTCAGTGTATACATTAGATTTCCTGAATTAGTTTTCTTTAAAAGAAGGGCTCCTGGACAGAAGAGAATGCAATTTATGAAATTATAGGTTTCTTGGATAGCATAAGTTAATGATCGTAGGTTCTCGGGGTGGCGGGCTGAAAATTGGACTTTTGTTGTTTTGTGCCCTGCAAATAGCATGGAGAGTTCCGCAAGGTCATGTTCGGTGTATACATTAGCGTTCCTGAATTAGTTTTCTTTAAAAGAAGGGCTCCTGGACAGAAGAGATTGAAATTTATGAAATTATAGGTTTCCTAGAAAGCATAAATTAAACATAGGAAATATGTGATTTTATAAAGTAGATATATAAAGCATGCATAGAGCCCTCATCTCATACTTTGCCAGTTTTTGCATCGCGGGTTCTCGAGGTAGCCGGCTAAAAATTGACAATCGGAGAGTTCTGCGATATACAAATTGACAATCGGACTTGCGGACTATTTGAATTTTAAGGGCCTGGTGTCCAAAAAAATTAGCATTCTCGAAATAGTTTAGTTTACATATGTTTTACATACGCTGGTGGACAAAAACACACAAAAAAAATAGTTAGCATTTTTTGGATGGCGGGTTCTCGGGGTGGTTGGCTCTAAATTCGGCTTCTATTATTCCGTGTCTTAGAAATAGCACGCAGAGTTCCGCGATATACAAATTGACAATCGGACTTGCGGACTATTTGAATTTCAAGGGCTCATGTCCAAACAAAAATAGCATTCTCGAATTACTTTTCTTTACGTACGATTTACATGCGTTCGTGGAGAAAAAGACATAAAAATAGTGGAACCGTCTGTTACATAGGGATCCATCCCCACTACCTTCATCGCTTCCCAATACACATTAAATATGCTTTCAAAATTCAGAACCAACCAAACAGGTTCGAAAAGATGGGCTTCAATAACTGGAAAGATCGAGTACATATCCCATTAAAATGAACAGGCAGACGAATATTATGGGATTTGGTAATTTCTTTTTGCCTGCATTTTGAATTTGCGAAAATAATTTTTATTTTTTTTGTTTTGCTTGTGTAGTTTTAGTTTTCTTAAAATCTTCAGCATAGTTCACGAACGTGTCACCCACAGAAGCCTTGATGTCATGTCCTTCTTTAATATTGTGCATATCTTAGATGTCAGATTTGAGAATCTGCTCGGATATGGGAATTTTAATACGTGTTTTAGTCACTATTCAGCGTACATATTCGAAAAGATTGGCATTAATAAACGAAAATATCGAAAACATCCGTCATTAAAACAAATTAACACAAAATCTACGGAAGATCATCCAGCGTTGTTTTTAAATACTTATTTCCATTTCTCTCTATCATCAAAGAGTTGCACTTTAGGGTGCCTTCGTTCTAATGTTCCTAGTCATGGACATGTAAGACAATTTAGAGATGCGATTGAGGGGCAGGTGAAAGAAGAGAGACTAGTTTTATGTAACGTGAGCTTTGAGTAAAAAAAACTCTGTTATACAAGAGAAACTCAGAGAGAACGAAAAAAAAAGAACAAGTATGTTCTGGTTGGTGTTCTCCCTGTGTTCGATGCTTTGGTTGGTTGAAAAGGCTGCCTGGAGATTTGTTTGTTGAACTTCTTTGTTTTCTTGCTGGGAATTGTAATGGCTTTTGAGGTCGCGTGCAAAATAGTTCTTTGTTTGAGTATATGGCTTCTTCCAACAACACAGATTTGGCAAGTGTATTGAATTGTACAAATCCCAGAAGAATTTGTTTTCCTCGGGGGAGACACATTTACAGTGGCTTGCAAAATGGGTTTTCATGTTCGTAAATGACACGAAATATTGTTCCATTTGCGAATGTAACCAGAGGCGGGTAACAAAAACTGTATGGGTGGATAAAATGACATATTATCACTACAAAAGTTTATATTTCAAAGTTTGATGAGCTACACGTGGGTCTGGTAACCAACTTGACCGAAAGCCATGTTGTTTGTCAAAGTTTGTTCGGTTTCATCTGGATGTAGTTGCAGACTCCACATATTTGGCATCACCTCCAATGCTATGAGGAAAGATATATTTTGATGCCATCTGCAACATTTGATACACTTGTCAAACCTGTGCTGGTGCGTTCTGTAGCATTTGATGCAGTTGCCACACCTCTTCTGCCCGAAGAAGTTATGTACCTCAATAGATTTGCATTTTGCATCTAGCTTGAATGTTTCTTCCAATTTACTATAATAAAGCAAAGAAGTTCAACATACAAATCCTTGGGCAGGCTTTTCAACCAAACAAATGACCGAATACAGGGAGAATACTAGTCACTGCGTACTTGAATTTTTTTCCCCTCCTATAGTTGTTGTGACATAAAACCACTCCGTCCACTTTGAAATCGGCCTGAATCACATTTCTAAGTTGTCTCAGATGTCAAGGGTCAGGAACATTGGAAGGAAATCACCTTAAACCCCAACTTTTCAACGTCAGAGGGAAATTAATACTTGACAAAGAATGGAATGTTGAATAAGTAGTCATTGCAAGCAGGCCATATCTGGAAGAGACAAGGTATTCAAAAAACTGGGATAGATGTATTTGGTAGCATCGGTTAAGTACAAAACCCAAAATTTATATTCAACTCGTTTTTTACGAATAAAGAGTTTGAATGTGAAGAAAACTGTCAAGAAGCTTCATCAATGTACATATTTCAATATTTTCCAATTTCTGGTATTTCTTTTAATTGTATTTTGTACCTTCTTCCCCTGTGTTGTTAAACATGAACGAGAAGCTTTACTTTCTGCTGCCCATTGCTTCAATCTAAATAAAGACCGGTATGTTCTTTCTTTACATTTTACATTTAAGAATAATTTTTCATAAGAGGCTTAACTGTTGACGCAATGTTCATGTTCAATATGTTGGATATATTGCAGCTTCTTCTATTTGATAATATCCATGCATATATACTAATATCAGTACTATTGGAATAAATACAAAAAACTTAGGCAATTATGTTTGGGTTTGCGGTATTAAACAACTATGTTCCATGTTCCGTCATATACATCTTATAGCCAAAGAACTTATGTGGTCTGCAATTTATGCTTTAATTACTTAAGTCACACCAAATATTGATTGCATTTAATTTAATTTAGATATTGATGTTTATGGAGAGCCGGCGTTTTCTCATGTCATTGCAAACAATACAAGATGAATAGATGATAAGGATTTTATCTCGCTGAGACCACAATGCAAATTCATGTTTCTTGTTGCACTATGTACATCTTGTAGTCAAAATTTTCGTGCTTTCAATGAAATTTGCGAACCGAAGAGCATCTTGCAAATTGGGAGATCATTTTCATTTGAAACAGAAACAATCCATTAATATATATTAGTATGAATACTATTCAGATAAATATGAAAACTTTCTCCATTGATAGATACCAGTATGAATACTATTGAAATAGATATCAAACCTTTGTCTTGGCCAATACTTAGCCAGTTATCTGGGCACCAGGCCCAGGGTTCGCAGTACCCAACACCTATGTCCCCTGTTCCATCATATACATTTGCAGCCAAAGAACTTCATTGATCTGCACTTAATGCTTTTACTAGTGAGAACCCAGCAGGGGTTCAAAAACTTTGCGATTAATAAACAGAAAAAAAAAGGTTTTTCGACTGTCAAATACTTATCTCTTTCCCCCTTTTTCTTTTCCTGTCCATTACAGCTTTCTGGTTTTATACTTAGTCGTCTTTCTATGATGGGAAATTGCAGGGTTCACGTGCTAACATATCTTCATCTCCATCTGTATCTTCACATGACGAATCCGATCGACCACTATACCTTTCCATACCTAGGCAATTTTATGGTCGAGGTTGCCGGATCGGCGCATACGAACTGGCATTTTCTTCTTCTCGCTCGTTATTGCTTTATGGATATATACTTAGTGCCATTTCTATGGTATCCAGTTCCAGAGTTGGCAGGATGACATGTCTTCATCTCCATCTATATCCTCACACGGCGTTTGCGAACTCAACTTCTTATTGTTTCGTATATACATCTTGCACTCAAAACATCTGTGATCTACAATTCCATCATGGGTTCCTCGTATACATTAACTTCATTCAAAGTATCTGGTGCTCCTTTCCATCCCCAACAACTTCATGTCCTTCCTGATATACATGAACAATGGTCTTACTAGTGACAAGTGGACATAGTGGCACGAAAGATACTTTCGTGATCTGTAATTTATGCCTTAACTGGTGAGAACTCAGCAGGGGTTCGGAAAGAATTTTCATTAATAATCAAAGACTAGATGTTCTTCGACGAGATACTTTTCCCTTCTATTCTTCCCGTGTGTTATTGATTTCTAGTTATATACTTGGTCGCGTTTCTATGATCGTGGGTTCCAACGTTGGCGTGTTGACATATCTTCATCTCCATCTATATCCTTGCATGGTAACTTGGACTGCCCGATATTCCTTTTCATACTTAGTAAATTTTATGCCTGCGCTTGGTGAGTTGGCGCAATTCAACTCTATTGCTTCTTGTTCCGTCATCTACATCTACCACTCAAAATTTCCGTGATCTACAATTCCACTACGAAATTCTCCATCATTTTTCCCTTATTTTCTTTCTGTGTATTATGGGACTATAAAATATGGACATGATATTTTATAGAGCATGTATGGATTCTGCATTCCATACTTAGCGACATTTTGGATCGCGGGTTCTCGGGCGGGCGAGTTCAAAATTAGGCCTCCATTGTTCTGTGCCCTACAAATAGCACCCATAATTCCGTGATATACAAATTGACAAGAGGACCTGCGGACTAGCAGACTCAACATTGCACTTCTATTGTTCTGTGTCCTCCAAACAACGCTCCCAATGGAGGCCCAATTTTGAGCCCGCCCACCTGAGAACCGGCGATCCAAAATGCCACAATATACAAATTGACTATCGGATTCTGACATCATCCGCTCTTTCGTGTTACAGATTATGCATTCAAATGTTTGGAGTGATACAATTAGAACATCAGGGCCTCGCGTCTTCTACAAACACCTTCACAGCCTGTTTTGGATACTACTGTTACCGGGTTCACAAAATGTGCAACCCCAGCATTGGAGGGTTCACATATCTTTATCTCCATCTATATAATCACACGACGAATCCGATTGACCGTTGTTGCTTTCTATACCTAGCCAATTTTATGTCCACGGTTGTCGGGTTGGCGCCAATTTCATCTCCATCTATATCCTCGCATGGCGAATTGGACCGCCCACTGTTCCTTTCCATACTTAGTGAATTTTATGCCCGTGGTTGTCGAGTTGGCGCAATTGAATTCTGTTCCTTTATGTTCAGTTATATACATCTTCCACTCAAAATTTGTCCAATCCCAACTGTTTCGCACCTCTGTGTTCAGTTGTCACTACTAAGAGCTAATTTGGTATTCAAAATAAATTTTTAGATACTGTTAGATACTTCATATGGACTAGCATCCGTAAACAATGGAAATATCCATCCCGCCAACCTTGCATTCTGTGTGTCAATTTCTATATCGCAAAACTGGGAGCGTTGTTTGGAGGACACAGAACAATAGAAGTGTAATGTTGAGTCCACCAGTCCATAGGTCCGCTTGTCAATTTGTATATCGCGAAATTCGGGGTGCTATTTGTAGGGCACGGAACAATGGAGACCCAATTTTGAGCCCGCCCGCCCGAGAACCCGCAATCCAAAATGTCGCTACGTATGGAATGCGGAATCTGTACATGCTCTATGAAATATCATGTCCATATTTTATAGTCCCATAATACACGAGAAGAAAATAAGGGAAAAAGGACAGAGAAGTTCACAGTGGAATTGTAGATCACAAAAATTTTGAGTGGTACATGTAGATGACAAAACAAGAAGTAGAAGAGTTGAATTGCGCCAACTTAGCAACTGCGGGCATAAAATTCACTAAGTATGAAAAGGAACAATGGGCGGTCCAATTCGCCATGCGAGGATATAGATGGAGATGAAGATATGTCAACACACCAACATTGGAACCCGCGATCATAGAAACGTGACTAAGTATATAACTAGACTACCGAATACAAATTGACTACTGGATTCTGACATCGTCCACTCTTCCATGTTACAGATTATGAATTCAAATGTTCGGAGCGATACAATTAGAACGTCGGGGCCTCGCGTCTTCTACAAACACCTTCACAGCCTATTTTGGATCCTCCTATTGTCAGGTTCATGAAATGTGCAACCCCAGCGTTGGCAGGTTGACATATCTTTATCTCCATCTATATAATCACACGACGAATCCGACCGACCATTGTTTCTTTCCAGACTCTGCCAATTTTATGTCCATGGTTACTGGGTTGGCCCCAATTTCATCTCCATCTATATCCTCGCATGGCAAATTGGACTTCCCGTTGTTCCTTTTCATACTTAGTCAATTTATACCCGTGGTTGCCGATTTGGTGCAATTGAACTCTGTTCCTTTTTGTTCCTTTATATACATCTTCCACTCAAAATTTATGTGATCTACAATTCCACTGCTAACTACTTCGTCCTTTTTCCCTTTTTTTCTTCTCGTGTATTATGGGACTATAAAGTATGGACATGATATCTTATAGAGCATGTACAGATTCTGCATTCCATACCTAGCGACATTTTCGATCGCGGGTTCTTGGGCAGGCGGGCTCAAAATTGGGCCTCCATTGTTGCGTGTCTTAAAAATAGCACCCAGAATTCCGCGATATATAAATTGACAAGCGGGCCTGCGGACTGGCTGACTCAACATTGCACTTCTATTTTTCTGTGTCCTCCTAATAGCGCTTCTAGTTCCACGATATACAAATTGACCCATGGAATGCAGGGATGGCAGGATGGAGATTGCCATTGTTTACGGATGCTAATACATATGAAGTATCTACTAGTATCTAAAAAATTATTTTCTATACTAAATTAGCTCTTAGTAGTGACAACTGGACACAGAGGCACGAAACAGGTGGCATCGAACCCTGTGCAATATACAAATTGACTACTGCATTCTGACATCGTCCACTCTTCACTCTACCACGGCTCACAAATGTTTCAAAGTATCTCTCGCTTCCTTCCATCTCCACTAACTTCCTGTCCTTCCGACTGTCCTACCATACCCTCTTCGTTGTTACGTGCATTACACTAAAAAAGTTCTGATACATACAATTTGACCCTCACGCCCTCACCTTCAAGGGTTGTACCTTGCAACCCTATTTTGTAGCTATTTTTTTCCCATGCCCGCGACCTCCGTACTTTCTTACTATGCAATTAGAAACCTTTCATGCTAACAGGTGACCATGCAGAAACCGTAAACATTGTATTTAATGGGTGAAACGCTCGAGGAGATCTCCCATTATTACACAATAAACCAACATGTGCGGAGAGTTATTTTGTCCCTTCTGATTGTTCATCTCGAACACGTGTCGTCGTATTGGGCTGCTCAAGAAATCTATAATGATTAATCATTGATTGCAATATCCACCATGTTCGCATTTTCTATGTATGCAATTACTAGTTTTTAATGTTAACAACGCATCATGCAACAACCATCCAAATTGTCATTAATCAACGAAAGTCTCGAGGACATCTCCCATTCACATGATTTAGACCAAAATTTGTGCAGGCTTATATTATCCCTTCCAAATTTTCATTTCATTCATTGTCTGGAGCAAACAAATGTTCTTGTAGACTTATGGCAACAGGTCGACAACAGTTTTGTGGAGATACAGTAAATATGTTCTCACACGAGGACTAGAACTTCCAGTGATCTAGGGCATACTTTTACTATTCATCCCATTCTGCCCAGAACGAAGTGATTTGGACCTCTGTAATCGCTCATGCAAGCTACGTCCCTGAGTTTTTTGATTGTAAGGAGGTGGTCTCTTGGTGCGCCGAAAAATATATTCCAGGCCAAAGAATTATTCCACTGCACGACCATTCTCCTGTTTCTTTGTCACCTCAGGTCTTTTGCGAGATGTTAAAATTGCCAAATCCAACATTGGCGTTCAGAGGACAAGACTGAAATTTTTTTATAGAAAAACATGATAACGAGATGGACATCTTAGCCGACTTCCTCGAAGACCCGACAACACTTCCTGAAGATATCACAAGGTTGCAGGTAAGTTCCTTTAGAAATCCATTCCGGGAAATTGCTTGGTTGTTTACAAGAATAACGGGACAGGCATCCACGACAAGCATTTCCCATATAATTATTTATATTTTGAATTTCACAGTCAAGGAACAATACATTTTCGATTGGGGGAATCTAATTTCCATTGATCTTTGTTCCTAGTTGTCATGATTCAAATCATCGAATAAATTTTATATGTCATCCTACTTAATTTTCGCAATTGTGCATTGTTGCTCGTTTTCAAAACTTTCTCTTTCCAATAAAATAAATTGTGGATTCAATCCAGTAACATTCTGGTACGAGGCCTTGTGGAGGCACAAGGCCTCCCATTGTTTTTATGAAGTTTTTAATGGCTTTGTCTCAGTTTTCAAAGCTGTTAGGCAAGGATGCTTCGCGGATGTCTGGCCACGCAACCAAGTTTTTGAACAGGAAGGGCACACTTGAGCAAGAGGAAAATCACAGTGTCCTCATGGTCTTTGGCTCTAACGAAAATCCTACCTTCCTTCCATGCCACATCACATACAAGATGTTTGTTGCAGAAATAGCAAGGCAATACAACCACTGGTTGCATTTTTTCCATGACAAGAAAAAAAAACAGTTCATTCCTCTACCCTGGAAAGTCGGAGACTTCGTGTGTAGAAACATCAAAAAGATTGATGAGCTTGCCACCCATTTCAAGAAATTGAACCTAACGTATGCTGAAAGGCTAAAAGGGTTCGACCCTAATGGCATCGTTCGAGAACATTTACTGGTTTTTGGTTTTAACACCTCTTTTATCGATAGACAGCTGACCCAAGACATGAACAGTGTTGACAACAATCCTGCTTCTGTCAATTTCCACGCAGAGACATTGCAAAGTGCAACTGAATTGTACAGACAACATGGAAAAGTATCCGGTGAGAAGAGTACCCAATCCCCTGCCAACACTCCCAAGAGCACGACATCATGGAGCATTGCTTCAACGGTCCACCCTAGTAAGAAAGCAAGCCAGAAATATTCGAGCGGAGGAGGAGATAAGAACCCTACTTGCATAAATATTGATAGTTCTCACAAAATTCCACTAGTGAAGAAGAGAAAAAACAATGCATGGTAGGCAGAGGAACCCGAAATTGAAAGTGGAAAACTGCAACTTGAAATTGAAATTGAACACATGCAAAAAATTGGGTCATCCGCAGTGGAAATATCTGAGACCGACTTTTTTGACATAGATGAATCCTTCGTAATCCAAAGCGTTATTTTTTACAGCCAATCTAAAAGTATGGTCATTGAAAAGAAAGATGTAACAAACAGGAAAGACAAATATCACACAGAGATTAACTTTAGGGAAATGTAACCATCCCAAATCTCCTCATTTCACCAGGTAACCGGTGAAATTCTTCATGATTCCATTGGAGGAATTGAGACAAAAAATGCCAATTTGAAAGACCGCCTCAACGAATATGAGTAAGCTTTCATTGCAACCCCATAATTTGCCAGTCCTTTGGCAAAAATCGTTCCTGCTACCGCTGCAGCCAAGATGAAAGAATCCTCTACCCTCCTTGCATGCTCTAGAACCCTTGTAGAGAACAACATCAACAAAAGAATGCATCTACTTACTGAAGTCTGGGAAACATCACAAAATTTAGTTTCCTTCAGAAAGAAGGCCAATGATTTCCTGCAACATTTGGAGCGAATTTAATAAATGAATAACATTTCTATGATTAGGTACTGGCCCCTTTTTCCAACTATGTCGTCAACACATCGGAACTGAAAACAAGACAAGAGAAACTCCCCTCCCCAAAGCACACCAAAAAAGTAAAATCATGCTGGCAAAAGAAATTTGACAACCTGGAGCTCATTGTCAAATCATGTAAACAAGTCATATCAGAAAAGGAATATTTATTCACAAGTCTGTTGCAAATAGACTTGGCCGGAACTACCAACGAGGTTCAAGATCCAAACTTAATTCTCAAATCGTTTTCAATCACCAAAGAAGCCTTCCAGGAACAAGTTGATATTTTAAAGGGGTTGTCTTTTGAAAATTTTTATGGCATAATTGAACATCGTCTAGATGAGCACGAGCACTGGGTACTGGACTGTGTGACACACAATGAAGAAATTGAACAGAGTCTGCATAGTATTTCAATGGATCTAAGGAAATTAGAAAAGGACCTTTATGACATAGAAATTCGGGATGAAATCAACACAACCCCCATGAAAAGCCACATCAAAGAATGGTTCCAACAGAGAATGGAAAACCTCATCCAGGAAGGGCAACAACCGATCAACAGGACTCCACCGACCATTGACGACAGCAACAAAAACGCATCGGCTTCATGGTAAGTCTATACTGGCATCTTGTTTTCTTTATCAATCCACTTTAAGTCTATGTTGTCATCTTGGTTTCTTTATCAATCCACTTATGACCTCTTTAAATAGAAAACTGTAACCAAAGACTCATAACTTCCAATTTCTTCTTTTCAGGTCTTCCTCTCTACCGTCGCGCACTTCTTCTTTCGACGTTCCTAATTCTTGTACTTATTTCTTTTTATGGTCCACGGGAGCCCCAATCCCAGTCTATATGACAAATGTATTTAAATTTCCAGAAACATGTAACACACATTATTATTTTTTGATAAATTCCAAAGAAAACTGATTCGACAATGCCTTTATTGTATACTAAATTTTGGGTTTCCAGGAACCTTTCTTGTTTGTTCCACAGAAAACTAATTTGGATCTACTACATTTCTTGTGTCCTATTGTATGCTATTTTTTTTTCTTTAACAACGTTGTTACTATTCTATTGTATGCTAACTTTTTGGGTGTCTAGGAACCTTTACTTTGATAGATTTTGATTTCTCTTTTGTCTAGAACCCTTTGCTTTCGAGCAAACTAGTTTGGAAATGCTAATTTCTTTTTGTTTTCCTCCCTATTGTATGCTTTTAAATGTTGATGTAATTTCCAGAGATATGTAACATACATTATTTATTTTATAATAAGTTTCTATACTTCGCAAGTCCGCTTGTCAATTTGTATGTCGCGAAACTCTTGGTGTTGCTTTTAGGGCATGGAACAACAAAGGCCCATTTTTGAGCCCGTCAGCCCAAGAACCCACGATCCAAAAACTGCCTAAGTATGGAATCAGGGCTCTGTGCATGCTCTATAAAACGTGTGCAAAGAAAACTAATTCAGCAATGCTATATTTTTTTTGTCCAAGAAAAGCCTTAGTTTTAAAGAAAACTAAATGTAACACACGTTATTACTATTTTATTATATCCTTTTAAATGTTTATGTAATTTCCACAGATATGTTACAGACATTATTAATTTCTGGTAAATTTATAGAGTTTGCAACTCCGTGTCTCATTTTGTATATCATGGAACTGTAAGTGCTATTTGTAGGGCACGGAACATCAAAGGCTCAATTTTGAGCCCACGAGCCCGAGAACACGCAACTGAGGGAATATGTTTCTATAGTTCGCAAGTCCGCTTGTCAATTTGTATGTCGCGGAACTCTCGGTGCTATTTCTAGGGCACAAAACAACAGAGGCCCATTTTTGAGCCCGTCAGCCCGGGAACCCGCGATCCAAAAACTGCCTAAGTATGGAATGAGGGGTTCGTGCATGCTCTATAAAACGTGTTCAAAGAAAACTAATTCGATAATCCTATATTTTTGTTGTCCAAGAAAAGACTTAGTTTTAAATAAAACTAAATGTAACACACATTATTACTATTCTATTATATGCTTTTAAATGTTCATGTAATTTCCACAAATATGTAACAGACATTATTAATTTCTAGTAAATTTGTAGAGTCTGCAAATCCGCGTATCATTTTGTATATCGCAGAACTGTCGGTGCTATTTATAGGCCACAAAACATCAGAGGCCCAATTTTGAGCCCACCAGCCCGAGAACCTGCGATCCAAAAACTGGTTAAGTATCCAATGAGGGAATAAGTTTCTATAGTTCACAAGTCCACTTGTCAATTTGTCTGTCGTGGAACTCTCGGTGCTATTTCTAGGGCACGGAACAACAAAGGCCCATTTTTTATCCCGCCAACCCAAGAACCTGCTATCCAAAAAACTATGGAATGAGCTCTCCATGCATGCTCTATAAAATGTGTGCAAAGAAAACTAATTCGACAATGCTATATTTTTTTATCCAAGAAAAGCCTTAGTTTTAAAGAAAACTAAATGTAACACACGTTATTA
The DNA here is from genome assembly GCA_009831015.1 of Picea engelmannii. NCBI lineage: Eukaryota > Viridiplantae > Streptophyta > Pinopsida > Pinales > Pinaceae > Picea > Picea engelmannii. The sequence goes on along the minus strand of ML855922.1, from coordinate 13,686 downwards.
CTATTCTATTATATGCTCTTAAATGTTCATGTAATTTCCACAGATATGTAATAGACAGTATTAATTTCTGGTAAATTTGTAGAGTCCGCAACTTTGCATCTCATTTTGTATATCGTGGAACTGTCAGTGCTATTTGTAGGGCACGGAACATCAGAGGCCCAATTTTGAGCCCGCCAGCCTGAGAACCCACGATCCAAAAACTGGCTAAGTATCCAATGAGAGCATAAGTTTGTATAGTTCGCAAGTCCGCTTGTCAATTTGTATGTCGCAGAACTCTCGGTGCTATTTCTATGGCATGAAACAACAGAGGCCCATTTTTTATCCCGCCAGCCCGAGAACCTGTGATCCAAAATCTCCCTAAGTATGGAATGAGGGCTTCGTGCTTGCTTTGTAAAACATGTGTAAAGAAAACTAATTCGGCAATGCCATATTTTTTTTCTCCAAGAAAAGCCTTAGTTTTAAAGAAAACTAAATGTAACACACGTTATTACTATTCTATTATATGATTTTAAATGTTCATGTAATTTCCACAGATATGTAACAGACATTATTAATTTCTGGTGAATTTGTAGAGTCTGCAACTCCGTGTCTCATTTTGTATATCGCGGAACTGTCGGTGCTATTTGTAGGGCACGAAACATCAGAGGCCCAATTTTGAGCCCGCCAACCCGAGAAAATTTGTAGAGTCCGCAACTCTGTGTCTCATTTTGTATATTGCGAAACTGTCGGTGCTATTTGTAGGGCACGAAACATCAGAGGCCCAATTTTGAGCCCACCAGTCAGAGAACCTGTGATCCAAAAACTAGCTAAGTATCCAATGAGGGCTCCATGCATGCTTTATAAAATCTCTTCCCCATACTTTATAAAAGTACAAATTTCGTATGTTGTCCAGGAACCTATAATTTCATAAATTTCAATTTCTTTTGTGTCTAGGAACCCTTGTTTTAAAGATAACTAATTTGGTAATGCTAAATTTTTTGTGTCCAACAACCTTTCAAATGTTGATAATTTTTTATATTTTTCAGGAAGAACTAATTTGGGAATACTATGTTTTGCATGCAAACCGCATGTATTTCAACTTTCTAACCACGTGTCTATACTAGGTCGCATTTACTTCCATCCCAACCTGGCAGGGACTACGCTGCCATACAACACTTGTTTAAATCAGTAAACCTGAATAGAGAAAATTCATAAACCAAAACAATACATCTAATAAAACAATACATCTAAGTTTTGTTTTCTTTAAATAAAGTCATTTTATTTGCTCAATCAATAAAAGTGAATAGAGAAGATTCTTGAACCAAAATAATACATCTAAGTTTTGCTCAATCAATAAAAATGAATAGAGAAGATTCTTGAACCAAAACAATACATGTAAGTTCTGATTTCTTTAAACAAAGTCACTTTTTTTTCTTTTAAATAAGACTTTTTAAAACAATTTTGAATTTATTAGTTAAAATAAAAAAGATAAAATAAAACACTAAATTATAAAAGTTATTGTTTTAGGACGTTAAATTGTTTGAAAAGCAAAGTTTATTATTCTAAGGTTTAAATGGTTAAGTGATTTCAACCTCATTCTATAGTGATACATTATGTAGAGTCAAATCCATACAAAGAAAGTGTTATCACACCCAACATAACATCTGTGTCTAGAGACAAATCATCTTTGTTTAAAATCCATGGAACATCACTTTCTTTAAAAGACGTCTAGAGACAAATCATTTTTTATCAAAATCCATGGAACATCACTTTCTTTAGAAGACCAAGAGGGACTGACTTCTCCTCTATTTATTTATTTTCTAATGTTACTTTTAGTTTTCAAACGCAATGTGTCACGTCTTTTTTTATGATATGTGCCTCTATAAAGAAGACGAAACATTTTTTAATATATGCATGGGATCTAGCAAATGGGTAATCTTAAGATGCTTCCAATACGGAAGCTCATAAAATAAAAATTTCATTTTCATTCCCAATAGGCATTTTCACAATGTAGGTGTCGAAAAATTTAGCATAATCGAACATAGGTTCCCGAGTCTAATAAAAAATTATGCAAATTCCTTCTCCTTCTAGATTGTATATGCCTTGATGTTGGTGTCATTGTTTCGGGTCTATAGTTTCTCTCTGGTTTACCATGAAAAACAAATGTTTCTCTTCTATAAGGGTGGTCTTTTAGGAGGAATACTTGCAATGAGTTGTATATTATCTTTCATAGGTCATCAAACCATGTAGCTTTTATAGAAGGTTCACAACATTTATATCCATGACATTTTTTTGTTACAACACCTACAATGTTATTGTACATAGAACACATTAGTGCCAAAGAAGACAATTGCACCAAATTAAGTATGCAAATTACATAACAAATACAAACAAATTAATCAACATTCTTACTAAAGAAAAATCTTAGTCCTAAATATTCATGCATGATGTAGGCACATATGCCATACAACATAAAAGACATATCCATTAGGATCGTTCTTGATACATTATATACTTATATACCTTGCTATATATTACTTCAATCCATCGACCAATGGTTGGAGATATACATTCACTCTTTGTATTTGTTTTCTACTATGAACTATAAGAGCCAACATAAGATGTTCATTCTTTATAGACAACTACGGGGGAATATTTTTATTGATCAATACCACTAGACAAACATAATAGTTGGAATTTTGGAGGGAATATATGTTAAATCCATCTATGGTTATCCTCAATCAAAGGCTTGATAATTCATATCCTTTATATGCTTTATATGATCCATATTTATGAGTGGAACGAAATGAATAACAGACTGAATACAATAACATAGAGATATAGAGAACAACAACAGATATCTAGTGAACAATAACTTCAACTGAATAAATAAAATAGGCTGAAACTGTAAAACTGCAGAACTAAAAACAACTTACTTGAATGGTGGTAGTTATCTCTGAGAAGAGATGTGGCTGCTACGCGCATCCATCTGAGAAGAATGATTACAATGAGGCTCCAGAGGAATTTTTAACATTACTCATGAATAAAAAAACCATATACATCCAAAAACCTAACCCTAGGGGATGAAACGCAAAAAATTATGTGGGCCCCAATGGGTAAGTTGGTACCTCAACTTCCTGGGGTCGCAACTTTTGCATACGACCTCCGTTTTAAGTGTGTGATAGCCCGTTGGAAAGGTATTTGTAAATGTTTTGAACCTGCACAGAATAGATCTAGCTAAACAATAATACACACATTTTCAAAGAGAATTGGAGAAAGAATAAGAAGGAGAGAAAGAATGGAAGAATTCTCATTAACTGTTGTGAATAATGAATAATTTACACATGATATAATCTATATAGCTCAATGAGTTCGACTTGAGGTGAACCAATGCGCCATAGTGGTGTTCTAGAGTGATATAGACACACACTCACAGTTACGGGAGTGAACTGCCACCTATTCTAGTCTCTCAGGTAGTTACGGGAGTGAACTGCCACCTAGTTGAGTTAACTAGTCAACTAGTCTTCAGTTAACCGACTGAACAAAGAGTAGTGAGGAGTTAACTCAAGGAATCAAGGCTAATGTGCCACTCTGGTGATGATACCAAGGCAAGGTCGAATTAGCATGGTGATGATCCCAATGTTGCATGGTGATGATCCCAATGCAACATCTAAACTCAACTCAACTAGTCAAATTGAAGTGTCAACTGAAAGAGAATATTCTCCAAGTGGAATATTCTCCCCTAAAATATAGGAGATTGGATAATGACTAATTATGACTAATAAACAAGGAATAAACTTAGGAAAAAGAAATCCTAGGTGTGTGTGAAGTAACTCCAACACCCCCCCTGAAGATCACTATGGTGAAAATAAAGATTGGGTCCTGGCAATGAGGCCATGTTAGGTATCCAAGTACAAAAGATACATTGAAAATAAAGTGAGGAAAGAGGGAAAACCTCATGGGAAAAACCCCCCTCAAGGTACAATGTATGTAAAAATAAGAACTATAGTTGCTAGGAAACTGTGTCCTTCACTCCAAGACGACCTCGCAGAGAATGGAATTTATGCTCAGTGAAGGTCTTGGTGAAAATGTATGTCGTCTGTTCTACTGAAGGAAAAAACTGTAAGTCGATGATCCCCTCGTGTACTAAGTCCCAAATGTAGTGCATGTGGATCTCGATGTGCTTCGTCCGCTGCCTCTGAACTGGATCTCTGCAAAACTTCAGAGTGCTCTGGTTGTCACACCAGAGGAGGATCGAGCGATGAAACTGAATGCCCAACTCAGTGAGAAAGTTTTGTAGCCACATAGCCTGAATGGTTATGTTAACTACCCCTCTGTACTCTACCTCAACTAAATATAGAGAAACAACATCTTGCTTCTTGCTCAACCAACAGATAGGCCCGAAACCAAGACTGAGTGAGTAACCAGATGTGGACTTGTGATCAATGCTATCGCCAGCCCAGTCGGAATCAGTAAACCCAATGAGATCTAATGTAGATTCTGCTGCATAATGAATCCCAAAGGTGATAGTGCCCTGTACGTATCGAAGGATACACTTTGCATCTTTCCAATGTAGCTCATGAGGCTCCTGCATGAACCTGGAAACTGTGCCAACTGCATATGAGAGGTCTGGTCTGGAGTGTGTGAGATGCAACAAGCTCCCCACTAGCTGTCTATACAGTGTGCTATCAATCAGTGGAGTCTCCCTATCATCCTCAAGTTTGAATCCTGATAGGAAATGAGTCGGAGCAGACTTGCAGTCTGTCATGTGAAATCTCTCAAGGAAATATCGTGCATGCTTGGCTTGAGACAGTTTGATGCCTGATTCATATTGACTGATCTCAAATCCAAGGAAGAAGTGTAGTAGACCCATTTTAGTCATCAAAAACCTTTCATGAAGAATCCTCTTGACTGCAGCAATCACTGAAGTCAAGAAACTGGTGATCAACAAATCATCTACGTACATAACTAAAAGTAGAAGTGAATCAACCATCCTGAGCATGTAGACATTCGGGTTTGATTTACAACGTACAAATTTCTGTGACAACAGGTAGGAATACATCTTGGCATACCATGCCCTCGAAGCCTGCTTGAGGCCATAAAGTGACTTCTTCAGTCGACAGACCAAAGATGAGTCCTGCATAAATCCCTAGGGCTACTCCATGTAGATATCCTCAGAGAGATCACCATGAAGAAATGAATTCTTCATGTCCATCTGATGGACTTCCCATCCTTTGGCTGCTACAATGGAAAGTGCCAATCATATGGAATCCATCTTCGCTACTGGAGTGAAGGTCTCATCATAGTCAATACTATGAACCTGTGAAAGTCTTTGGTGACAAGCCTAGATTTGTATCTGCTGATCTATCCATCCGTTGTGCTCTTGGTCCTGTAGACCCATCTGCATCTGACAAGTTTCCTCCCAGAAGGAAGGGGAACCAGATCCAAAGTCTGGTTCTTGAGGAGGGAGTTGTACTCCTCCTGCATGGCGGATTCCAAAAAGGGATTTCCAGCAGCCTCGCCATAAGACTGTGGATCCAAAGACTGAACCAAGAAAATATGCCTGGAGGGCAATGTTTCAGTGGAATTGAATGCAACAGGAGGATCCTCAAAATCAGATCGAGTCCTCCTAGTATCGGTTGGATCATCGACGAGATCCCCTACATCCTAAAGAGTAGTCTGTGCCCACTTGGGCCTTTGCTCTGGCTCTGAAACTACATCTGGATGCTCTGACTCTGCATCCAACTGTACTGACTCTGAATCTGAATCATATGATTCATCTGAATCATAACTCTCGTCTAAAGAAGAGTCGACATGTGCATGCTCATCATCTCAGATAGGTGGAAGAGTGAAGGTGTCTCCATGCAGCTGTTGAGGTACATGCAAGACACTTTCCTCGAATTGGACACTATGCTCAATGATGAGCTGGTCCGAGGAAAGATCAATAAGATGATATCCCTTCACACCGTTAGGGTATCTAACAAAAATTCACTCAGTTCTCTGTGGATCAAGTGCCTTCCTCTTTTCAGAGGGAATCTGGGCCCATGCACGAGAACCAAAAATACGAAAGTGGGTCACTTCTAGTTTGAGGCCGCTCCAAGCCTCACAGGGGGTCTTATCCTTGACATATCTATGAGGATATATATTTTGGATGTATGTTGCACAGTTAAGTGCTTCGGCCCATAGTCTCTGTGGTAGTGACTTTGCATGCAACATGCAAGATGCCATCTCCTTTAGAGATCGGTTTTTTCCGCTCAACAACTCCGTTTTGCTGCGGATTATAGGGAAATGTGTGTTGCAACTGAATCCCTGCCTCATGGAAAAGATTGTGGATCTCATGATTCACATACTCTCCCCCATTATTAGTTCAGAGAACTTTGATCTTCTTTCCAGACTGTGTCTCAAACAAGGCTTTGAAATCTTTGAGGTGTTGAAAGACCTCTGATTTTTGCCTGAGAAAGTAGATCCATGTAAAATGTGAGAAATCGTTAACAAAAATGAGAAAAAACCTCGCTTTGATGATCGATGGATGCAAAAAATGACCCATGAGGTCACTGTGGATCAGATCTAAAGGTGCAGAAGCTCGTTGAGACTTTCCCTTGTCGAATTTCTCTTGAGGGTGTTTTCCAAGAACACATCCCTCACATACTCCCTTGAATAAATGGATGTCTGGTAGACCATCAAATAATATGTGCTTGCTAATATGTTGCATGTATCTGAAATTCAAATGTCCAAACCTTTCGTGCCATATCCTACTACTTTCATCAGCATGAGTCAGTAGTAAAGAAGAATCAGGTTCAATGAATTCAAAAAATGTATAGAATCTAGACTGATGATTTACCTCACCGGTAGAAACCTTGGAGTTGGTTTGCATGTCGTAGATGTCCATTAAATTTGGTGTGAATGCAAATTTATTTCCAGTTCCGAAATTCATCATCTGATACACAAAGAGAAGGTTGACAGAAAGCTTGGGAACATGCAGCACATTCTCAAAACTTCCGTTGGTGAGTTCAATCCTTCCTTTGTCGGTGACTTCGACAGAAGAGTTGTCCCCCATCAGAATGGGAGGACCTTTGCATGCATCCAAAGAAGAATATACTGCTTCCGAGGAAACCATGTGATTTGATGCTCCTGAATCCACGATCCAAGCATCGGGAGAGGAGTTGATGGCAATCAAGGCATGGCTAGAATTGCCTTTCTTGGAATTCAGATCTTCTGGCTTCTTCTTCTTTGCACCCTCAGGGATGCAATCTATAAGTTTTTTTTTCTAAAGTATCTGAGACATCAGATCTATTTGTTTTTTCATGCATGCGGATTCCGAATGGAATCCTTTGTGATAGTATGTGCATTTCTCTCCTTTTCTTCTCTTTTCTCCTTTGGATCTGGAGGCATCGGTGAAGGGTTTTGTGTACCCTTCCTTCTTCGTATGTGCATGAGCTTTCCGCTTATATTTATATTTATATTTCTTATATTTGTGGCTTCCATCATGCACAATGAGTGCATGTGCCCTTGGGCCTTTTATTGCACCCATGATGATGAGCTTGGTTTTCTCTTGTGTCAGGGATTCGATAAAGTCCTCAAGAGAAGGCATCTTCCAGGTGGCTCCAGAGGAAAATCTGACAGTATAGAATGTGGATATGAATAAATATAATTCAGGTCCAAGCTTGGAGAGAATGGTGAGAACCATTTGTTTCTCCTCCACCGATTTATCAACCCCGCAAGCTTTGAGTTGTGACAGTAAATCCTTGAATTTTGTAAAGAAATCTTGGATATTGTCGAATATTTTTGGATCCAATGTGAACAGCTCCACCTCCAACATGTGTCCCCTCATCTCATCTTGTTTTCCAAATATCCCTTCCAATATTTTCTAGGCTTCATTGGGATTCTTACAGGAAGATATGTGAAAAAGGAGATCGGGAGAAATAAGACTGCAAATTGTTCTGAGTGCCTCATACATGCGATTTAAGTACTTGGATTTTTCTATGGTTGATTTCGGCTCTGTATATGTATTCATGTTTAAACTATACAACCCTTTGGATTGGATATGTATGGATATTTTCTCCTTCCATGCAAAATAGTTGTAAGGTATAAGAATGAATTATTTTTGGAATTCCATCTTTCCGTTGTCTTCAATCTTTTGTACCTGCAAAAAATTTTGGTGTAGCTTTTGCTTAGCAGTTCGTCGGATATGATACCATGTAAATGTGTTGAACCTGCATAGAATAGATCTAGCTAAACAATAATACACACATTTGAAAAGAGAATTGGAGAAAGAAGAAGAAGGAGAGAAATAATGGAAGAATTCTCATTAACCGTTGTGAATAATGAATAATTTACACATGATATACTCTGTATAACTCAATGAGTTCGACTTGAGGTGAACCAATGCGCCATAGTGGTGGTCTAGATTGATTTGGACACACACCAACAGTTATGGGAGTGAACTGCCACCTATTCTAGTCTCTCAGGCAATTACGGGAGTGAATTGCCACCTAGTTGAGTTAACTAGTCAACTAGTCTTTAGTTAACTGACTGAATAGAGAGTAGTGAGGATTTAACTTAGGGAATCAAGGCTAATGTGCCACTCTGGTGATGATACCAAGGCAAGGTTGAATTATCATGGTGATGATCCCAATGCAACATCTAAACTCAACTCAACTAGTCAAACTGAAGTGTCAACTGAAAGAGAATATTCTCCAGGTGGAATATTCTCCCCTAAAATATAGGAGACTAGATAATGACTAATTATGACTAATAAACAAGGAATAAATTTGGAAAAATAAATCCTAGGTGTGTGTGAAGTAACTCCAACAGTATTTTCGAGAACTACACATTATGCCATCAAAATATGACTCCATCTAGAGTTTGACTATGGCAAGCCAAAAAACATTGTTTAGGGCCCCAAAACGGCCCAGGAAGTACAAAAAGATGTACTGACATGAAAAAATCCAAAATAATCCAATTGTATTAGGTGGGTGGCCACCAATATCCACCTGGAAGTTGTGTAGGGCTTCAGGCAACCCTAGAAGTGTAGAACCCACAATTACAAAGAATTATAGAAGAACATTCTAAACTAAAGACTATCAAGAGGAGCCAGTTGGAATAGGTGGGTGGCCACCAATATCCACCTGGATTAGTCCTTCCCCCTTAGGAAGAAATGGTATCCATTGTTTTGAGTTCCCCCATTAGGTGAGGAAATTTCTATTGAATTTGGCTTAGGGTGAGCCACTTGCCTTGGTGCAGGAGCTTCCCTACCTTGACAACCTGATAAAGTTGGATCCTCTACTAGAAAGTTCCCTTGACCTATGTGTCCACTATATGATCAGTGGATTCCTATTCCATGCAATCATGGTTGAGCTCTGTTGGTGTCAACTGTTCTACGATCTCCGAGGTGTCCAATAATGATGTAAAATATGGCCGGAGGAGGTCCACATTGAACACTAGGTGCAAGCCAAGGAAGGGGGGAGTGTTGAGCTCAAAATAATTGTCACCGACATCCTTGGTGATAATGTAAGGCCCATAGTGAAGTGGACGGAGCTTCCAATGGGACCTGTAAGGCGTTCTTTCTGCAAATGTAACCATACCTTCTATCCCACCTAAAACTTATGTGATACCCGGTGTTGATCATGGCATTGCTTGTACTTAGCATTGGCTTTCTACAAAATCTCATGGACCTGTTGGTGGATGTGTTGAATCCTCTCAATGAATCCGATGGCTTTTTTGGCCTCATACTGAACATGGGAATAATCTATTTGTGTTGTTGCAAGAGGTAGTGAAAAATCAATGGAACCCAAGGGTTGGAACCCCATCCCCAACTGAAAGGGGCTATGGTCAGTGGAGCTATGGAGAGCCATGTTGTAGTTGTGTTGAACATAGGAAATATTCTCATCCCATGTATGCAAATGCTTAGAGTTATACATGTGCATGATGTGCACAATCGTTCGATTGACTACCTATGTTTGGCCATTGGTTTGAGGGTGGAAGGTAGTATATTTAGTGAGCTTGGTGTCCAACAATGTCCAAAGACTTGACCAAAATGAGTTGAGGAACATGTTGTCTTGATAGGAGATGATGGTCTGTGGTATCCCAAAATGGACCCACACTCGTTCAAAGAAGATTTTGATAGTATCTGTTGATGTGATGCTCTTCTTGCAGGTTTTGAGAATGGCCATCTTCGTAAATCGATCAACCACCACAAATATGCAATAACTTCCTTGCTTGGTAAATGGAAGGCCAGACATGTAATCCATCGAGATGGATTCCCAAGGCCTCTCAGGAGTATGAAGAGGGGTGTATAAGCCTTAATTTTTAATGGTTGGATTGGAAATGGCACAGGAAGTGCAAGATATTATATACTTTTTGATGTCCTTTCGAAGTTTTGGCCAATAAAAATGTTTCTATAGAACGACCACAATTTTATCCACGCCAAAATTTCCTACCATCTAAATGTAGTGAGCCTCCCAAATAATATTTGCATGCTCTCTTGCAGAAACACAAAGATGGCCCATATGGCATAACAGTCTATCCTGAATGTGAAAATCGATGACATTCACGCCTGTACCCAAGAGCTGATAGGTGGTGGTGAAGTCTAGATCTTGCTGATAAAGTTGAGGCCACTCAGATGCCTCATGCCTATAGGAAAGGAGCATGATGGTGAGTGCATCCATGGGAGTTTGACTGAGGCAGTCAACGACATGATTTGTGCTCCATGTCTTATACTTGATGTTGAGATGGAAATGTTGCAGGTAGGTGGAACACTTCTGATGGCAGTCATTTTGCAACTTCCCTTGTGTATGTATGAACTGCAAAGTCTTGTGATCAATTTTCATGATTCTCTCATTTCCCAGAATGTAATGTTTCCATTGATGACAGGCTTGTACAATGGAATACATTTCCTTGTCGTAGGTGGGGTATTTTTGGACAGTGTATGAGAGTGTCTCACTATGGTATGCTATCGGATGACTATGTTGAGTGAGAACTGTGCCTACAACATAGTCAGATGCATCAGTCTTAATCTCGAACGGTTGTTGCAGATCAGGTAAGGAGAGTATTTGAGTTGAGCACAAGTGATGCTTCAGATCATCAAATTCTTGTTGTTGTGCCTTCCCTGTTAAGAACCAAATATCAATATAGCATAGAAAAACCTCAGAATAAGTACTCAACGCCTTGAAAAAGAGAGAAATTTAGATAATAATCCTCTTTGAGGGGGCAACCTTCTTATGCCCACATAAATTTACAATTTCAAATGAAAATGTCTCCTTGGTATATATAGGAGACTAGGAGGTATAATTACAACTAATGGAATAAAGCCGACATAAATAAAATAACATTACTAATGTAATATGCCCCAATTAAGGGGTAATGAGCCAATATTAGGGATTAAAATACCCCTCCCCTTGAGACAAGTGTTGTCCGCAACGCTTGAGTAACTCTGGATGCTTCTATATAAAAGACTCATCTTCCCAAGTGGAATCTTCAGCCGGTAGTTTCCTCCATTTAATGAGATACTTTGAAATAGATCTATTCCTCAGCTGGCGAACTCTTGTGTCGGTGATGGATTCAGGCTCCAATATGATTTTTCCTTCCTCGTAAAGTTCTAGCAATATAGTTTAAACTGGGATCTTGTCGCCTATAACCTTCTTTAAGCATGAAACATGGAAAACTGGGTGTACTCATGAAGATGTAGGCAACTCCAATTTGTATGCCACAGTACCAATCTTTTGCAACACCTTATAAGGGCCATAGTACTTTGGTGATAATTTATTATCCTTTTTGTCTTGCTTGAGGGACATCTGTTTGTATGGTTGTAGTCTTAAAAACACCCAATCCCCTACTTCAAAACTTCTTTCAC
>ML855921.1:28097-39066 GCA_009831015.1 Picea engelmannii | reverse complement strand
CAATGCACAAGAACACTACCTCATACACCAAGTTGAGGAGATTGAATTATGTGGACCAGTACACACAAGGTCGATGTGGATGGTGGAGAGGCAGTTGAAGTCATTGAAGGATTTTGTTAGACAAATAACGTGTCCTGAGGGTTCTATGGTGGAGGGATATATGGTATATCAATGAACAGTGTATATTAGTCAATATCTTCCTAAATTAGCAGAAAATATGAATGTGCCTCGCATTTGGCATCTCAAATCCATCAACAATTTTGAAGGGGAGGTCCTATTGGGGAAAGGTAGAATGAGGACCGTGAAAGGTAATTAGATGTTGTATCTTTAATATATTATAAATTTAATTTTTCAATTTTATATTATCATACTCATTCATTTATTTGTGTTTTATCAACTATATTAAACTTTTCCAATGGTAGTTAATTATTGATATTCAATTGTTATTTTTTCATATAGTTGGACGAGAGTGGGATGCTCTACATTTATACATTGCAAGCAATCTTGATTGGATGGAGTATTGGATAGAACGATGTGAAGAATAATATGGTAGGTTATCATGGGAATGGGTTAGTAAGATGGTTAAAACAACACATCGTTATCGACATGAATATCCTGATCTTATGCAAAGGCAAATTGATTTAGCCTTTGGTTTAAAAGATAAAAAGACAAGTATATTCACCCACATTTTTATAGTCATTTCCCATTATATCAATGTATTTGGTTTGTTTATTTTTTGAAATATATATTTACTAAGTCCATATTATATGACATTTACTAATGGACAATGCATTTTTTACTTGTTGTCCATGTTGCAGTTGAAACACCACAAGGCTATGTGGTGTAATGGCCGTAAATTTTGTATCAAAAAGTTGGATGATAAGATGAAAGCCTTAGATTGTGGGATAATTCAGTGTTTAAGGTCACTAATGTTTCCTCTAGAAGTGATTGGCATCTAGAAAAAAACTGAAAATAGGTACTATGGGTATTTGGAGGATATAATTCAGTGTGATTTTAATTCCTTTAAAATAGTTTTGTTTGAGATCAAATGGTACAGGCTACAAATGCATGAACGTTATCTTGAAAGAACTGTTATTGATCATGCTAATGGATTTACCATGGTTAATAAAAGGGAATTTGAATCGAGTACAGAGCCTTATGTTCTTCCAAGTCAATGTGAGCAAGTCTTTTACTCAAAGGTACCTGGTAAAACAGGTTGGCTTATGTTGTTATATATGATGCAAGAGGAAGACCAGTAAAGTATAAGCATGTAGAGGAAGAAGATAATAGTGAAGAAGAAGATGATGATGTAGATCAGGAGCAGCTGGCTGCAAATGTGTCAGATGAAGAAGTCGAAGAAGTTGATCATCCAAATGTAGCAAACAATGTTCTCATTGATGATAGTGAAAATGACATTGATGATGAAGTTGATATGAACGATCCTTTCAGCATTATCGATTATGAACTAGATCATGATGCAAATGTTGATTTGGATGAAGAAGAAGATGAATGATCTTTAAAAGTTGAAATGTATGAGGTAAGTGATTATATGTTTTTCTATGATTTATTCTATTAATTGTCTATTTAGTATTGATATGATTTATTGTTTTTTAAGTATTTACTTATACAGGTTAATTACATTTTTTAATTTTTATGCCATTTTTGTATGTAGTGTATTACATGTTCTTTATTATGTCAAATTAGGTATGGTGGAATTGAGAGTGATGTGAGGGGGGGGAATAATTAGAGCTTTCACCTTCACATGGTTTCCCCTGTTTAGTAGAGAATTAACTATTCTCGAAACCAAGAGAATCGCATTCGGGTTTATTATATGCCAATTTCAGAAATTTTATGTGAAGGTGAGGTGATGAGCATGTTCAAAAAAATGGAAATATGGTTCCTGAACACACAACCTACACACATAGAAACAATACCAAACCATGAAATAATTCATGAAAATTGGCCTTGTCGTCGGATTTTACCTTCAAGTTTGTGCTTATATGGACTAAAATTTGACATGCTAGGACAACACACCTGCATTGATTGTATGGGAGGGTTTCCAGACTCAAACATGAGTCAAAAAAACAATTCAAAAATCAAATATTCTTTGTTTATTCTATCAAAAGCCAAAAATAATGCGCGCCTGCTCATGTACTTGACCTCGCTTATAACTAACATGTGAATGGGGCCAACATTGAAATTTTTTCAATTTGTGGTTGTATGGACTAAAATTTGACATGGTTAGACTAGATGCATACAATGACGGTATGGGAGGGTTTCCAGACTCAAACATGACTCACACAAACAATTCAACAATCAAACAACAAGCCTATAGAATAATTGATGTCAATGGGGCCAATGTTGAAATTTTTTCAATTTATGCTTTTATGGATTGAAATTTGACATGCTAGGACAACACACATGCATTGACGCTATGGGAGGGTTTCCAAAATCAAACATGAGTCAAAAAACCATTTCGATAATCAAAGATTCTTTGGTTATTCTATCAAAATCCAATAATAAGGCGCGCTTGCTCATGTACTTGACCCCACTTATAACTGACATGTTGATGGGGCCAAAGTTGAAAGTTTTTCAATTTGTGCTTGTATGGACTGATATTTGACATGGTTAGACTAGACGCATACAATGACGATATGGGAGGGTTTCCAGACTCAAACATGAATCACACAATCAATTCCACAAATTAAACAACAAACTTATAGAATAATTAATGTGAATGGGGCCAATGTTGAAAATTTTCCAATGTGTGTGTGTATGGAATGAAATTTGGCATGGTTAGAATAGATGCATGCATTGATGGTATGTGAGGGTTGTTGGAATCAAACATGACTCACAAAAAAAATTCGACAATCAAACAACAAGCCTATAGAATAATTAATGTGAATGGGGCCAATGTTGAAATTTTTTCAATTTGTGCTTTTATGGACTGAAATTTGGAAAACACACATGCATTGACAGTATGAGAGGATTTACAGAATCAAATATGAGTCAAAAAAAAAATTCTACAATCAAATATTCTTTTCTTATTCAATCAAAAGAAAATAATAAGGCACTCCTGCTCATGTACTTGACCCCACTAATGAAGCTAGATTTTGAGTCCAACAACTAGTTCCATCAGAAAAAATTAATGTGGTATGCGGTGGGTCAATCAACTAGAAAACCAAGAAAGAAAATCATCAAGAATTTTGATAAAAAAAAATCAAAGGATGAACACAAAAAATGAATTTCTAAACCAAAAAAGTAATGTTTTATATATATTATTGACTATACAGTGAGTGTGGTTTCATGGGTAAAACTTCTTGAAATATAACCCATTGACAAGGCCTTTGAAGAGGTCGCCTTCTCGGAAATCCAACATGTAATCCAATTTGGATAAGTAGTGCTTGATAATAAAGGGTCCCACTGGAGATTTTCAATTTTTCCTAGACCTAATGTCTCATTGGTTGTGTCATAAACCAAGGCTAAGTCACCTTCACTAATGGTGTGAGGGTATACCTGATGGTCATGGTGGTATTTGGAGTGTTTTTTCATGGATTCATTATTCTGTAACGAACTAAAACGATGCTTGTTAATTTGATCTATTGTGACTATTCTTTTTTTCTAAATATGGAGTTGTGTTAGGAAGGAGTTCAATGTCCATATAGAGGGTTGGTATCTTTCATTTAATGGGTAGAAATATGGTGACCAAATTTCTTCATCTGTATATAGGTCATCAAGATGTCACCATACCACGAATCATATTACTAGATGGAAACAAGATATTCATTGGGGAAGTTGGCATTTAGAAGTAGGTTTAATGTGCAAGATGTGATCCAAGTGGATATTGGTGGCCACCCACCTATTCCAACTGGCTCCTCGTGTCCTTTTTTTGTTCAGAACGTTCTTTTGTACTGCTTTGTAATTATGGGTTCTACACTTTTGGGGTTGTTTGAATCCCCACACATCCTCCAAGTGGATACAAGTGGCCTCTCGCCTAATCCAACTGGCTTATTTTGTATGTTTTCATGTCAGCACATCTTGTTGTACTTCCAGGGCTGTTTTGGGGCCCTAAAGGTTGTTTTTTTGGCTCACTAAAGTCAAACTGTAGAGTGAGTTAGAGTTTGACGATAGAATGTGTATTTCTTTGAAATACCTTTCCAACAGGCTATCACGTGCCTAAAACAGAGGTCGTATGCAAAAGTTACGACCCTTGGAAGTTGAGGTACCAAATTACACCAACTTACCCATAGGGCCCACATGACTTTTGGCATTTCACCTTCTAGGGTTAGGTTTTTGGATGTCTAGGGTTTTGGAATTCATGAGTAATATAAAAAATTCCTTTGGAGCCTCATTGTAATCCATTCTGCTCAAACGGATGTGCGTAGCATCCACATCTCTTCTCAGATATAGCTACCACCATTCGAGCAAGTGTTTTAGTTCTATAGTTTTTCAGTTTCAGCCTATTTCATTATTTAATAGAAGATATTGTTCACTGGATATTTGTGTTATTCTTCATATCTCTATGTTTATTGTATTCATTCTATTAATCAGTTCGTTCCGCTCCTAAATCTGGATTAGTGGTATCAGAGCGGTTTTCTCTTCATTTATTTTTCTTCGTGCATGTCCCCGACAAGACATGGGTACAAGAAGTTGGGACTCGAACCAATCGATCCATTACAAGATCGGTCGCGCCGAGCCTGAAAAAACCCCATGGGGGACGAAAAGAAAGATGATGGAGTAGGAGATCTTATTAAAATGTTTCTCGAGGAAGCCCTCGCGCGACAAAGGAGCGAAATGATGGAAACATTTCCGCAGATCCTTCGATGATTGCCCATAGGAGAAGCACCTTCATCAAGAGGCCAAGAAACCCCCTTCAAGGTACATGTAAATTTTGATATTTCATTATTTGAAGAACGAATAGATGCAGATGTTGTAGATAAATGGTTGAATCTGCTCGAAGGATATTTTTCGGTCCACAATTTTTCCGATAGGGAAAAGATCACTTTTTCACTCCTCAAGGTTGTTCCCCATGTTAAATATTGGTGGGATACTTACTTTAAGCAAAGGTTCGTGGAGGAATCTACAATTTTTTTGGTGGCCCTTGCATGGGATTCCTTCCGGGATGCCATTAAATAAAATTACTGACCTATTGGAAGCTATGAGGACCAGTACACCAGATGGACCACCCTACGTCAAGAAAGGGACTAGACAGTACCAGATTTCACCAATATTTTCCATACCCTATGTACCAAATTGGGTATCAAAGACTCTGAGTGTCATCTAGTGCTCAAATACTGTGGTTGTTTGCATAGATACATTCAAACAGAAATGGAGTTTATGGACATCACCTCATTGGGAACAGCTTATAGATACATTGTCAAGATTGAGCATAAATTTAAGCAGAAAATGAGAGAGTTTGGATATGAAAACCCCTCATAGCCGAAGCAAGGAAAAGGCATCTCCAACCCACACAACAAGGGACCAAGTCGATATGGTCACCCTCAGGACAACCAGTCCAAGCCTCAACACAAGAAGGGCAATGAGAAGATGAAGAAGGACACGGGAAAATGGTGTGAGTACCATAAAAGTCCTTGGCACAACACTTAAGAATGTCTCTCCAAGCAGTCCCTCGTGGTCGAGCTGAAGGCTTCCGATTCAGAGGTCGATTCTGGTTCTGAGTCAAATCCTGAAGGAGGGAAGTGGATTATCAATGCTAAACCCGGTGCCATTGTCGCTACCACCAAATTTCGGCCAAGTGAACTAGAAGAACCAGAGGAAGGGGAACGCCTCTTTCACTCATAGATGTGGGTCAAGGGGGCTCTGCTTCATTTCATTGTCAATAGCACTAGTCATAACAACTTGATTTTAGCAGAGGTCATCAAGCGGTTGTACCTGCAACGACACCGCACCCACAACCCTACACCATCAGCTGGCTTCACCAAGGACGAGATCTCTGTGTCATACAATAGTGTCATCTGCCATGTGACATCAAGTCATTCAAAGATGAGGTACTGTGTGATATTGCTCCCCTTGAAGTTTGTGATGTTCTTTTAGGACAACCATATTTTTGGAAGCGTCATGTTGTGTATGAGCCTAGACCTCGCAGTTTTATTATTACTTTGGGTAGATAATTGTACATGATCACACAGGTAGTGTCTCCTACTACTATTTCTTTAATCTCTGCTAAGCAATGCAGTAAGGTCATTTCACAGACTGGGAAGTTCGTCTTCTTTGTGATCCATGCTCACAGTAAGAAAAAGGTTGTTGCCACATTTTTGGCCTCTACAAAACGCCTCTCTTTGCAGCAAAAGCAAGTGGACGAGATCATGGAAGAATAAAGAGACATCTTCTCCTCACCTACATGGGTACCAACACATTGCCAAGTCAAACATCCAATTGATCTGACCCCCGATGCACCTCTACCTAATGGACTAGTCTATCGACGCTCACTTATGGAGAATGATGAAATCAAGCGTCAGATCTGAGAGCTTCTTCAAAAAGGGCACATCATACCCATCTCCTCCCCTTGCAGAAGTCCGATTGTACTAGTGCAGAAGAAGGATGGGACTTGGCGACTTTGCATTGATTATAGAGCCTTAAAAAAATCACAGTTAGGAATTGCTACCCCATTCCTAGGATTGATGACCTTATTTACCAACTCAAGGGGGCGAATTTCTTCAGCAAGATTGAACTGAAGTCGGGCTACCACCAAGTTCCCATCGAACCAACTGATGTATGGAAGACAACCTTCAAGTCTAAAGAAGGTCTCTACGAATGGTTAGTCATGCCCTTTGGCTTAACAAATGAACCAACCACTTTCATGAGGTCGATGGAGGATGTATTGAGACCCTTCACCAACTCCTTTGTGGTAGTATATTTGGATGACATCCTCATCCTCAGTCGAACGTGGGAGGAGCACATGCAACATATTCAACAGGTTTTGAGCACTCTGTGGCAACAAAAGCTTTATGCCAACTTGGAGAAATTCTCTTTTGGAATGAACAGGGTCCAATAATTGGGCTACATTGTTGATAAGCATGGGGTACATGTTGATCCAGCTAATATCCAAGTCATCCATGACTGGCCAGTCCTGACCACACTAACCGAGCTTCGTAGATTTTTGGGACTAGCCAACTTATACCAACGGTTTGTGTTGGAATTCTCCCATATTGCATAGTCCCTCAGTCAGGTGACCAAGGGCAGTGGTAGGGCCAATTTCATGTGGTGGAAGAAGCAACAACAAGCATTCGATGATCTGAATCATCACTTGTGCTCAGATCCAATACTCTCCTTGCTCGATCTGCAACAACCATTCGATATTGAGACTGATGCATCTGACTATTCTATGGGCACAGTTCTCACTCAACACGGACATCCGATGGCATACCATAGTGAGACACTCTCTGATACTATCCAGAAATACCCCACCTATGACAAGGAAATGTATTCCATTTTATAAGCCTGTCGTCAATGGAAACATTACATTCTGTGGAAAGAGACGATCATACTCACTGATCACAAGCCTCTTCAGTTCATACAAACACAAGTGAAATTACAGAACGATCGCCATCAGAAGTGGTACACCTACCTGCAGCAGTTCCATATCAACATAAAGTATAAGACATGTATCTCCAATTGTGTCGTTGACTACCTCAGTCGGCCTTCTGTGGCTACACTCACCACTGTGCTCCATTCCTATGGACACGAAGCATCTGAGTGGCCCCAACTTTATCAGCAAGATCCAGACTTCACCACCACATATCAACTCTTGGGTACAGGCGCAACTGTCACTGATTTTCACATTTAGGATGAACTCTTATGCCACATGGGACATCTCTGTGTTCCTACAAGTGAGCGTGCAAAGATGATTTGGGAAGCCCACTACAGTTGGGTGGCAGGACATTTTGGCGTGGAGAAAACTGTGGTCGTTCTTCAGAAACATTTTTATTGGCCAAAAATTCGACAGGACGTCAGCAAGTATATCATATATTGCATTGCCTATGCCACTTCCAAGCCTTCCATCAAGAAGCAAGGCTTATACACCCCTCTTCCTATTCCCGAGAAGCCTTGGGAATCCATCTCAATGGATTACATGTCTGGCTTGTCGTCTACCAAACAAGGAAATGACTGTGTGTTTGTGGTCGTTGATTGGTTTTCCAAGATGGCCATCCTCACAGCCTGTAAGAAGAATGTCATAGCGATAGATACTACTAAGCTCTTCTTCGAACAAGTGTGGGTCCACTTTGGGATACCACAGACCATCATCTCTGACCGAGACAGCAGGTTCCTCAACACCTTTTGGTCAAGTCTCTAGTCTCTGTTGGACACCAAGCTCATAAAATACACTGCTTTCCACCCCCAAACCGATTGCCAAACAGAGGTCGTCAATCGGATTATTGTGCACATCCTGCGCATGTACAATTCTAAGAATCCACATACATGGGACAAGAGTCTCCCATATGTCCAACACAGTTACAACAGGGCTCTCCATAGTTCCACTGGCCATAGCCCATTTCAGGTGGGTCTAGGATTCCAACCCTTGGGACCCATTGATGTTGCATTTCCTCTTGCCACCGCACAAACAGACTCTTCCCCTTATCAGTCTGTGATCGACAAAGCCACCATATTCATTGAGCGGATTCAACACATCCTCCAACAGGTCCAAGAGATTTTGCAGAAACCCAATGCTAAGTACAAGGAGCGTCATGATCAACATAGGGTACCACACCAGTTTTAGGTTGGCAACAAAGTCTGGTTACATTTGCATAAGGAGCGTCTAATTGGGACCCATCGGAAACTTCACCCACTTTTTTATGGGCCTTACATTATCACCAAGGTTGTGGGTAGCAATTCTTTTGAGCTCAACACTCCACCCTTCCTTGGTTGGCATCCAGTATGGAATGTGGACCTCCTTCATCCATAGTTTCCCCCATTATTGGACACCTTCGAGATTGCAGAATTGTTGACACCAACAGAGCTCAACCATGACTGCGTGGAACAAGCATCCACTGATCAGATAGTGGACACACAAGTCAAAGGCACTCGCCAACAGTGGATCCATCTTTATCAGGTTGTCAAGGCAGGGAAATTCTGACACCAAGGCAAGTTGCTCACCCGGGGCCAAATCCAGCAAAAGTTTCCTCACCTGATGGGGGAAATCACCACAATGGAGACCATTTATTCCTAAGGGAGGAGGATTGATCCAGGTGGATATTGGTGGCCACCCACCTATTCCAATTGGCTCCTCGTGTTCATTTTTTATTCAGCACGTTCTTTTTTACTGCTTTGTAATTGTGGGTTCTAAACTTCTGGGGATGTTTGAAGCCCCACACATCCTCCAGGTGGATACAGGCGGCCTCTCGCCTAATCCAACTAGCTTATTTTGTAAGTTTTCATGCCATCACATATTTTTGTACTTCTAGGGCCGTTTTGGGGCCCTAAACGTTGCTTTTTTGGCTCACCACAATAAAAATGTAGATGGATTTGTAGTTTGATGGCGGAATGTGTAGCTCTCTGAATTACCTTTCCAATGGGATATCAAACACCTAAAACTAAGGTCGTATGCAAAATTTATGACCCTTGGAAGTTGAGGTACCAAATTACACCAACTTACCCATAAGGCCCACATGAATTTTGGCATTTCACCTTATAGGGTTGGGTTTTTGGATGTTTAGGGTTTTGGCATTCATGCGTAATATCAAAAAGCCCTATGGAGCCTCATTTTAATCCATTATTCTCAAATGGATGTGCGTAGCAGCCACATCTCTTCTCAGAGATAACTACCACCATTCGAGCAAGTGTTTCAGTTCTGTAGTTTTACAATTTCAGCCTATTTCATTATTTAATAGAATATATTGTTCATTGGATATTTGTGTCATTCTTCATATCTCTGTGTTTATTATATTCAGTTTTTTAATTAGTTCGTTCTGCTCCTAAATCTGGATCAAGATGAGAGATTAGTGATAAGCTCAGACAAAACTAATGTTTTTTTGTTATTTGGGGTTACAAATTCTAAATCGAATTCCTAGAGGATAATGATCCAATGAGTGAACTAATTGTTGACAAGTCATCGACTTGCGAGATACTGCATAGGGTTTTAATTGTCCATGACTTATTTTTTCTAAAGTGAAATGAAATAAAATAAGGCTCACCTGCTCATGTACTTGACCTCGCTTATAACTGACATTTGGATGGGGCCAACGTTGAAAGTATTTCAATGTGTGCTTGTATGGACTAAAATTTGACATGGTTAGACTAGACGCATGCAATGACCGTATGGTAGGGTTTCCAGACTCAATTGTTTTTCAAAATTTTTCTGTATGTACTGAAATTTGACATGGATAGATTGTTCACATGCCGTCACGATATGGAAGGGTTTCCGGACTCAAAGATCACTCACACACCCACTCTTTATATTCATTGTCTATGTCATTCAAAACCAACATCATGCCAATTAGGCCCATGGTTTTGGTCCTTGCAAGAAGAAGGTGATAAATAAGATAATTCTGTATTTAAATAATGATTTCATACTAATATTCTTTATGGAGAAAAAGAGTACTTAGATGAGAGCAAAAAACAAAGACAAGAAATAATTGATATTGAAGCTTGTGTGATTAATCAAGCACTTGTTTATTGACGTTATTGCATGCCCTTGTAGTATTATATGTGGGGACATGCGTCTCGATCGAATTTTAAAGGAAACAACACCTAAAAGACATTGTACTAGGATATAGTACATGATGGGAAACAATGACCTGTGAATGGGGCCAACGTTGAATTTCTTTCAAAAAATTTCTCTATGGACCGAAATTTGACATGGATAGACTATTCACATGCCTTCACGATATGGGAGGGTTTCCAGACTCAAATATCACTCACACACCCACTCTATATAGTGGTAAAATATTATAAGGTATCAGGTTAGTGGTTTTAGGGGTTTGGGGTTATATGAGTTAGGGGATATAATCTT
>ML855919.1:5970-27998 GCA_009831015.1 Picea engelmannii | reverse complement strand
AAGTCATTTTGGTTGGTATTTCATTATATAATATGGAAAAAAATCATATTAATAAGGAATAATAAATTTTGTGAGAAATCCTAAAAGAAATTTATTTAATCTTTCATTTGACTACACACTTATAAGTCATTTTGGTTTGGATTACATTACATAGTATGAAATAAAACATTCCTATATTAATAAAACAGAAAATAATCAATTTTGTGAGAAATCATTAAAAAATATATGGAAAAAACACATTCCCATGTTAGAGAAATAGGAAAAAACAAATTTTGTGAGAAATCATAAAAGAAAATTATTTGAACTTCCACTTTAGTGTTGTGAACAAATAATAGTTTTAACCAAAAAAAATCAAACTCTATCGTATGTCAAAAAAAATCCACTCTATCTATCATATGTCAAATCCACAACCTAAAGTACAATTTAAGAAAAAAAACCAAGTTAATCTTTATTTGCAGTTTGGCATCATTGGGTACGATTACAATAATATTAAGTAGCTTCAATTGGTAGTTGTAATTATAATAATATTCAATATTCAGTAGTTTGGCACCAATATTTAGGATAATAATATTGGTAATTGTAATTATAATAATATTCAATATTCAGTAGTTTGGCACTAATATTTAGGATAATAATATTAGTTAAACAATATTTAAGATAATAGAAATTATTTTTTTGTAAGTAAGATTGTATAAAAAACCCGCCAAAATCAAAGATTACAGTATCATCATTCTGTTCCAGGTTGTAAACACTGAGCTGCCCAAAGGGGAAACCAGCTCAGCCAGCCGAACATTTTCATAATTTAAGTCTTAAAATAATAGTCATAACAAGTCTTAAAAACAAAATACTATAGCTTGACCTTTATACTAGCATATAACAAAAAAATGCAACCCCCTGAGGGTGACCAACTTGACAATAATTGACACAGATAGATTATCACTATAGCGTCCATGACGCAAAATTAAAGAGACACATGTGCAAGTCAAGTGGTAATGCTATAGTGTGGCCACACGTCCAAGGAGGTGGCTACTCCTTGACTGGTGTCACTTCCTCCTCCTTTATTGGTACAACCTCCTCGAAAGTCCCATGTGGTGGAGCTGGTGCAAAGAACAAAGACTCAACCTCTGCTGCGTGTACTTCTCCATCTAAAGGGTGGCAAACATACTTCATTGTTGAAAGAAATTGCAAGAATTACGTTGCTTTCCCATCCGAAATCTCCATACGAAACAAAAGATCATCCTAGTCTCGTCGTAACTAAAAAACTAGGCCTTGCAGCATTGCAAGACCTTCTTGCAGTTGAAATGCAGAGTTGGCGCAAGAGTGGGTGATCCGAATTATTTTCGACACGAAATGAGAGCAGAGATATAATTAAGAAATGCACAGAGATATCACAGATATTCAATAATATAACATAAATATATCAAATATGCAACCATAAACATAGATATACAGTAATACACGATTTATATTAATGAAACAAATATATAGAGATTGTAAAATACAGAGTGAAAGACTCGATAGAATGGTGGCAGCTTATCTCTAAGAAGAGATGTGACGGCTACTCGCATTCGCAAGAAGATGATTACAATGAGGCTTTGAAGGCCTTTTTAAAATGAAAAGGAATGCCAAAACCCTTAGAAATCCAAAAACCTAACCCTAGGAGATGAAGCGCCAAAAGTCATGTGGGCTCCATTTGGGTAAGTTAGTACATCAACGTCCCGGGGTCGTAACTTTTGCATACGATCTCCGTTTTAGGCGTATGATAGCTCGTTGGAAAGGTATCTTCAAGGAGATTTAGTTTGGGGGCTCAATCATTTTTTTTGATATCATTGAGAAACTCAATATCAAAAAACCTTCATTTAGGCCCTCAAAATGGCCTTGAAAGTTAAAACCTACTAAAAATAGTAAATTGCCAAAATTGCCAGAAAACTGGTTTGAGCTAGTCAAAAAAGGTGGGTGGCCACCGATATCCACCTAGATCAATCCTCCCTCCTTAGGAACCAATGGTCTCCATTGTGTTGAGTTCATGGGGGAGAGGGAAAAGCATTTGTTGGATATGCATCTTGGTGAGCTGCTTGTATTGCTAGAGACATCACGCTACTTAGATTGTGGAATTCTGTCATGAACCTGTTGAAGCCAAGGCTATTCAACAAGTCGATCTACATGAGAGGAAGGTGTGTAGAAGGAATCTTTTTTCTTTGCTACAACCTTTTTGACCTGCTTCTGTTGGATAGAAGGTGCAGGGGGCACGGCTGTAGTGGTTACAATGTCCTTCTGTTCCCTTTTTGAATAGATTGTGAAGAAGCTAAATTTTGCAGTATGAGATGCTAACTTGTGACACTTTTTAGGTGGAACAATAGTTGGAACTACCTCTGGTATTCTATAGAGATGAACCCCCAAAGTAACAATGACACTACGGGGTCGAGACTCATAAACAACATGGCATCACCACATATATGGTTGGCCCAAGAGAACATCACAAACATCTAGTGGGGAAACATCACATAATACCTCATCCTTGAAGGGTTGGATTCCATATGACAATCGACATTGTTGGCTGACATGGATATCTCGTCCTTGCCAAAGCCACCCATTGTTGTATGGTTGTGGGTGTGGTGTTGTAAAAAATCCCAACTGTTTGACGACCTCTGCTGAGATGAGGTTTTTCTGGCTTCCGCTATCAACGATAAAATGCAGCAGGGTCCCCTTCACCCACATATTTGAATGAAAAAGGCACTGTAACAACCCTACTCGTTACGACAACAACTTTGATAACAGGTGCAAATTTTTTTTTTTGTGTAAAGGTGTGTGCGCGTATAGAAGTAACAGACTCACGTGCTTCTACGTCGCCACCCGACAACCGACAAGACTCAACCATGAAGATTACCACAAGAAGACAAGGGCGCACAACAAGTAGCTGCAAGCAAAGAATGACCACAAGCACAAGGCACCCTACGCAAACATTCTACGACATACTCAGTTATGCACTGTACCAACACAGAGGAAAGAATCCGTAGTAGTAGGTCTTACTATTTCTGCACAAGAAAGTAGGGTGTTTAATCCTAGTTCTCTACTCTAGAGAGAGAGAAGGTCAGATAGGCTCCTAGCCGACTGCTTAGGAAAAAACTAGTAATCCCCTCAGGTGTGTCGCAAGAGTGGAACCCTACCTTTAAAGGGCCCGAGACTCTTGATACGACACTAGATTCTTGATGCAGAAAACACACAGACAATATACTAAGGCTTCTGAAGGTGTCTACATCCCTCCCAACACAAGCAGACCACACAATGCACTACTACCAAGTACTACAAAATCATAGACAATCAAGACCTCTACGGGAGACGCAAGTCAGGAGAACTCTAAAATCAACCAACCACTATTGAGACCCGAAGACATAAATCAAGATCAATTTCTCCATTAATTATCATTAGCCGACGAAGACTTTATCATAAGGTAAAAGCCAATAATCTCAACCCCCCATTAGTTAGTTATAAGGTCATTTTGTGCTAGTTCAGGGAAAAGCAATAATCACAAGCGCATTGCATTTTTGCTAATCACCATAATGGAGCAACAATATCAATACCATAATGGTAAACACTCGAACATTTATTATCTCCATATTATCTTGCCTTTCCTGCCAATTTATTACCATACATTGGAATAACCTGACAAATATTACATTGCAATTTAGACCTTATCATTAACACTTCAATTTAAACGAATAATAACCTTGCAATTTAAACATCATCACAAACATTTCCAGTAAACAATATTAATATGGCGATTAAATCATCCTCATTACTATTGCAAATTAAGCAAATATTATTATCGCAAATATAACAAGTATTATCATTGCAATTAAGCCATTATTAATAATGCAGCTTAAAACAATATTACTATTAATATTTAAACAAGTATTATCATTGCATTCCAATTTAAACAATGTTAACATTGCCAATAAAAAACCCTAATTTTAAAGGATAACATTAGAGCCGAATATTTAAGACCCAAACATGATACCACAATAGCAACCACAAAGTTAAACCACCTTATGAACCCACTTATTTTTAACCCACTTAATATTAACCATCATTCTAAACTACTTAGTATTAAACCATAGTATTAACCACCATATTAGATCAATCTCATAATGATAATATGTAACCAATATTATAACTATCGCGAAACCATATATTAACACCCAGAATTTAACGATAAGATATCCATGTTTAAAATGGGACAGTATTATTAACCAACCTTTAGAAGCAGCATAATAAAGCCATGAACTTAAATGATAAGAAATCCAAGTTATAGTGAGAACATTATTAGCTGAATTTTTAAAGGCAACATCCTAAACAATGAATTTAAAGTGATAAGGAATCCATATTTCAAAATTAGTCCGCATTATTAAACTGAATTTTAAGCAGCATATTAACCATGATTTAAAACGATAAAAATCATATTTAAAAGGGGACAACATTACTAAACTGAGTTTAAAGGTAGCGTATTTAAGCCATGACTAAAAATGAAACAAAGTCCATATTTAATATAAGACAACATTAATTAACCGGAATTTTTTTTTAAAGCAGCATATAACCACGAATTTAAAACGATAAAAATCCATACTTAAACTGGGACAGCATTACTAAACCAAGTTTAAAGGCAGCGTATTTAAGTTATGACTAAAAATGAAACAAAGTCCATATTTAATATAAGACAACATTAATTAACCGGATTTTTTTTTTAAAGCAGCATATAACCACGAATTTAAAACGATAAAAATCCATACTTAAACTGGAACAACATTACTAAACCGAGTTGTAAAGGCAGCGTATTTAAGCCATGAATAAAAATGAAACGAAACCCTATTTAAGAAAGACATTATAAAATATTAACAAAACTTAAAATGCCAATAATTAAAAACAATAACAACGTTTTTAAAAAAAGGGAGAATATGTAGAATCACATCAGATTTATGCATATCGGTGGCAACTAATATTTGCCTATTTGAGAAAGCCATAATATTACTCTACCCGCTTGGGCAGATTTATCCATGATTCACCTTTATTGACAACTAAAACACAACACCGTTCTTTTTAACAATCACGTGGCATCAGTCCAAAAAGGTTTTGGGAAGTGAACGCGCGGGTGACAGGCCACAGAGTTTATGGAGATTCGAGCCCCTTCCAGGAGGATTTGCCACACAACAAGGAGTTCTGACTACAAGGAAAAATGCCAGAAGGAGATACCACCAGAATGTTTGGTTTAGTTTACAAGCATAGCTATTGATAAAGACGCAGACATTTAATATGAATGAAAATTGTTTTGGGTGTGTATGTTGACTGTGCGAGGAGGAGACTATCAGGGATTGGCTGCGCTCTCTACTTTATGTTGCATTAAAATGAAGTGGCATCACGGATTACGTCTGTGCTCTGCTTCAGGTTTTGCATTATGATAAAGTAGGATCACGGGCGCTCTCTACTGTATGTTTTGCTTGCATTAAAATTTAAATAGGATTTTTAAGTCTGCCTGGGTCTTGTAAGACTTCCAGAAGCAACTGGCTTTCGAGCAAGCCGGGAGTCTTGGCAGACTTGGAGAAGCATCTAGATTTCGTGCCATATGCATATTTTAAGGGCTCGGGAGAGTATCATAGCATATGCGAAATAGAAGAGGCAGATACATAAAACAAAGGAAAAAAACATTACATTACAATACATTTTCAGTGCAAAGGCGAAAGAGGCCTATAGAGGAGAGGGGAAAGTGAATCCTTTAGGTTCGATTGTAGGTCCCTTCGTGCTGAGGGTTTGCATAGCATTTACTCTTAAGGGGATCGATTATGAGTTGGTTGAAGAGAAAATGCAAAATAAGAGCTAGCTGCTGTTGCAGTCAAACCCCGTTCACCAGAAGGTTCCAGTGCTCATCCATGATGGAAAGCCCACAGTAAAGAAAAAAAACGCAGAGAAAAATTCCACGGGGAAAAATATGACCCAAGGTAGAAACGTTTAACCATTAAGGCGCTGATAAATTCGCTAGACAAATGCAGTATGTAAATGCCCATTAAACAGAACGCCCACAGAACACTTGAACGCCCATGGCCATATGAACACATTCAACAAGAAAACCAAATTGTAGACCATTAACATGCAGACCACGAATGGGGGCGCCCAAAAACAAAATGCCCAATAGGTAGAAGAGAAAACCCGCTGGAAGGTTGGCCCACTGTATATAAAAATGCCCCATATTTTAAAACAAAGAGGAACCATTGTAAAACTGCCCATGGTATATATATATATATATATAACGCCCAACATAAAAAAAAGGAACCCACGACACTGCCTAGAAGCCCCAACGGAACGCACGCATACTGAATACAAAGCACACACGCATAATACAAATGAAACGCACATGGAAGACAAGCGAAAACGAAATAGCCGAACCAGATATGAATGCAAATGAAATAGCCATAAACCCCAAACATTTTCCAAACCCTAAACTGAACTAATTAAAAAAAACAAGAATCTTCAGAGTTTAAAGGATGAGGACAAGACATTTTACATCCATACAATAAAATCTCAGCAGTAAATAACTAAGCACACTACTCTACTAAATACATGAGCATACCGTTGCCTTGTTGCTTGCCGCAATGAACTCCTGTGCTCCTCGCTGCTTCATTGCCTTGCTACTTGCCTACCGTAGAGGACTCACCGGTACCTCCCAGCCAAACGCTAGGGGTACTCTCCTTCCCCCTCAGCCCCCCGAGCCGCAAAGGGGCCACACACAATCCAAACAGTACCTAGGTTCCTAGCTCGCCTCCAACGCTGAACTACCACTCAAGTCAGCTGAAAATCCCCAACTGCTACAAGCAATCAGTCACGTTTGTCATTTTGGCAGCATAACAATACTCCATAGCAGATCCCCTTCTTTTCCCCCATCTCCTTTCTTTTATCCTCTTTTTTTGACCTAATCCCATTAGGTTTTCCTCAAAAACTCTAAATCCCTTTTCTTTTAAGTTTTTCCCCCCTTTTATTTATTTATTTATTTCTTTTTATTTCATTTTTTGAACACTCCAAAAGTAAATGCGCCTAAGCATCTTTTCATATTATTATTATTATTATTATTTTTAAATTCATAATATATATATATATTCTTTTAAACTCCCTTTAGTTAACTAATGAATTTCCTCTTCTCAAATTTACCACCCCCTAATTGAATTAATTTATTTACTCTCTTTATTTTACCCTACCAACTTTATGAAGACTCGCATTAGCTTAAGTGGGTTTTTTTTTTTTTTTTTGTTTGTTTGTTTAATATTATTATTAGCACCTGTATTGTTAGAGCTAGCTTAGCAGGGAATAAATTTCTAATGTTATTTGCATTGCAGAGATGTTGTGAGCTAGAATATAATGGCGTTGTTATTAGGAGATGGTTAAGTTTTGATTATAATGTTAGGGCGAAGTAGTAGTACCTTCCTAAAAAGATGAATTATCAAGCTTATTACCGGGAACGATGAAAGGCCTTATGTGCACAATTAAGTAAGGAAATACTTTATGAATTCAATTAACAGAGCAATTGTTTTATGTATTTAATTAAGGAAGGAAACTCCTTGGATTAGGCGAAGGTTGCAAATCATCTTAGGGGTAATGAATATTTAATGTGTACTCTTGAATTATGTTTTTTTTTTTGACATAGGGCTCAAATTCTGAACTGGCGACGCCAGGTTAGGGGAATTGTTTTAAGAATTTATTTAGGTGTTGAGGTCTTAGGGATATTTAGGTTGACTCCTTTCTCCATATTTTTGCGACGTTCCCTTCAGGACGCACCACATGCTCCAAGGGTGCCACTCACCTCTTGAATTTCTTTTGTGCGACGTGCCCTTCAGGATGCACCATGTGCTCCAAGGGTGCCACTCGCCAACTGAGTTTCTTTTGTGCGACGTGCCCTTCAGGATACACCACGTGCTCCAAGGGTGCCACTCGCCAACTGGACTGATTGGTAGACATCTATAACCCCTGGAGTCAACACTCTGCCAGGTGAACTTGTAGGAGACTAAGGGTTCTAAGGAATAAGGCCCCTGCCTTATTGTGTGCCCCTTAGAATCATCGTGAGAAACTGTCGCAGTCTACCCTCACGGCATCGTGGATCCTCTCGAACTAGGTAATCGTTAACCTACTGTTCGAGCCACGGTGGGAGTGCTAGTAGGCGGTGGCAGGGCTGTTGTCCACCCCTCTCCCTCAACCCCTCTGCAAATCGTGTGTGGCCCCTTTACTCCATATGTGAGTCTGGTCGGCAAGCTATCGTCAGCCTGCATAATCAAAAATCATGTCATAGATGGAAACATCAAATCATCAATCAATGAAACATCACAGTAAATATATCAACCCAAAAGCACACTCTCTGACTCAGTCCAGAGTCCAAGGGGGTTCTACCGATGCCTCTGCATCCTCAAGGTCGAAAACCCTACACACTCAATAAAACTGAGTCAATAGCACCTGTCTACCTCAAATAGTAACACGTCATGTCATCTGTCAATCGCATCATAATCAAGTATAAATGGTCTAACATCATATAAGTCTAGATCACTTGCGAGCAAGTGTCCTCAAATAATAAGTTTTCTCAGTGCGCCAGAGCGGGATGTTACATACACCCCCTCTTGGTCTAAACTTCATCCCGAAGTTTCTCAGTATAAATGCAGAAATGAAGTATCACAGTATCATAAGTCTATCTATCAAACAAAAATGGATATTGCTGATGCATATCATATGCATCCTCCCAGGTTGTCGAGTGCGGACTATAAATGCCCCACTGGACCTTGACCTGATCTACCGTTCGACATTGTAACTATCGAACACGGTGATCTAAGATGTGGACCGGCTCAGCCATGAGCGCTCCCTCGTCCGATACCTGCAGTGAACTCAGGTCAATCACATGTGTAGGATCACTAATATAATGTCTCAAAACATATACATGAAAAACATAGTGCATACGCCTCAAAGAATCAGGCAAGGCTAGTCGATAGGCCATGGGCCCCTTTCTCTCCACAATCTCGAAAGGTCCCACAAACCTAGGAGAGAGTTTAGCTCCTTTTCCAAACTTGATCGAACTCTTATGCGGTTTAACCCGCAAGAAGACTCGATCATCGACCTTGTAACTATGGTCGACTCGGTGCGCATCAGCATAACTCTTTTGTCGATCCTGCGCTTCCTTAATCCTTTGTCTTATGGTCTTCATTTGCTCTTCCATTTCTTGGATCACTTTTGGTCCCACCAGGACCCTATCCTCAAGCCGATCCCAACTCAAGGGTGTCCGACATGGTCACCCATAAAGAAACTCAAAAGGCGCCATCTTAATGGTGCTCTGGTAACTGTTGTTCTAAGCGAACTCTACTAGAGGCAAGAATTCCTCCCAATGCTTTTGTTGGTCCATTAGGTACATGCGCAACATGTCTTTCAAGGTTTGGTTCGTTCGTTCAGTCTGCCCGTCAGTGTCTGGGTGATACGCAGTACTAAAATTTAGTTGGGTTCCCAATGCCTCTTGGAAACTCATCCAAAATCGTCCAGTAAACACCGATCCTTGATCGGATATAATCTTTTTAGGCATGCCATGTAGCCTCACAATCTCACTGATGAAAACTCTCACTATGTCAGGTGCCTGATACGTCATATGCACAGGAATAAAGTGAGCACTCTTCGTCAGAGTGTCTACTACTACAAAGATCGAGTCATGTCTCCTTGCCATCAGTGGAAATCCAACAATAAAATCCATCGAAATAACTTCCCATTTCGATTCTGGAATGGCATGTGGTTGAAGTAATCTTGCCGGGTGTCTATGTTCAGCCTTTACTTACTGACACTCTAGACATCTAGCCACAAAGTTGACTATGTCGACCTTCATCCCTTCCAGAAGAATAAGGGTTTAAGGTCTGCCCTCATCTTCGTAACTCTTGGGTGAGCCATGTAAACTGCTCTATGAGCCTCGCTCAGGATCAACATCCTCAACTCACTGTTAGGTGGTACATAAATACGACCTCTATACCTCAATAACCCATCGTTATCCAATGCATATACCTCATAACGTGGTACCATCATTGGGTTTTGTCCGATAAAATCCTTGACTTCTGTGTACCAGTCATCATCACGCTGTAAGGTAAGAATATTCTCATGTAGATTTGTCTGAAGAGGTAACACCGAAAAGATGTGTGACCTCTGACTCAAGGCATCCGCCACTCGATTCACTATTCCCTTTATGTAAGCAATCTCTAAGTCGTACTCGCTAAGCAATTCCGACCAACGTCGTTGTCGCGCGTTCAGGTCGCTTTGCGTAAAAATGTGTTGTAGTCTACAATGATCAGTCTTTAATTCAAATTTTCATCCAACAAGGTAGTGTCTCCAAACCTTCAAGGCATATACAATGACAAATAACTCTAAATCGTGCGTTGCGTAGTTCTCCTCATGCCTTCTCAACTTCCTCGAAATGTAAGAAATCACTCGTCCATCCTACATCAAGACTCCGCCTAAACCTTCCTTGGATGCGTCAGTGCATACCAAGAAGTCTGCGTCCATGTCAGGGACCTTTAGTATCGGTGCGGTTGTCAACAACTCCTTAAGACTCCAAAATGCTTCCGCACATTTCTCTGTCCAAACAAACTTCTTGTTTTTCTTCTGCAATTCCGTGATTGGATTTGCTATCTTCGAAAAACCCTCAACAAACCGTCGATAGTATCCCGCTAATCCCATAAAACTACGTACTTCTATGACATTCGTCGGCGCAGACCATTCCATAATAGCCTCATCCTTGGATGGATCCACGACGATACCTTCACCGGAGATGACATGCCTTCAGTAGTGAATCCTCGTTTGATAAAAAGAGCATTTGGACAACTTCCCATACAATTTGTGTTCTCGTAAACATTGTAGTACCAAGCGCAAATGCTCGCCATGCTCCTCTGTCGTCTGAGAGTAGATCAAAATATCGTCAATGAATACTTGGATGAACTTGTCCAAGTACTCTCGGAACACCCCATTCATCAACTCATGAATACCCTTGGGGCGTTTGTCAGTCCAAAAGGAAAAATAGTAAACTCATAATGTCCAAATCTCGTCTTAAAGGTGGTCTTAGAGATGTCATCCTCCTTGATCCATAACTGGTGATACCCGGATCGCAAATCGATCTTGGAGAACACTATCGCACCCTTCATTTGATCGAACAAATCATCAATTATAGGTAAGGGATACCGATTCTTGATCGCAGCCTTGTTCAGTTGACGGTAGTCAATGCAAAGCCTCCACGATCCATCCTTCTTTCGTATGAAAATAACTGGTGCACCCCACGGTGACACACTAGGACGTATCAGTCCCAGGTCCAACAACTCCTTCAGTTTCATTTTCAACTATTGCAACTCCGGGGTCGACATCCGATAAGGTGTTTTGGCTATCGGTTCGGTTCCCGGTTTCAGGTCTATGGTAAACTCTAGTTCCCTTTCCGGTGGCATCCCAGGAAACTCCTCTGGAAATACGTCCACAAACTCCTGCATCACTAGAAGGTGTTATAGAACTTCCGTTACTCCCTTCTCGTTTAGCGCGAGGTTCGCATAAAGTTTTCACCCCTTGCGCCTACTCTTCCATAACTGTAAGGAAGAGACGAACCGCAGGGAACTCCCTGGTTCCTTCCTACAATCACAAGTACTTGTCCTTCATCGTCAACCAAGCTCAATCGTTTTGTATTACAGTTGAGCATCGCCTCATGCGTTTCCAACCAATCCATACCGATCATGACGTCAAAGATCCTAAGATTGTGACGTACAAGTTGACCCTCGTGACAAACTCTTTCAGGTTAAGGGCACAGCCCGTAACCCCTTCTCCAACCATTTGTTTGGCTTCTGAAGCCCTCTCTACGAAGCTAAAATCGTCCAGAACAACTGCCTTCTGGATGGTATCGTGCAAGGTTTGAGGCATCAAAACATTTAATCCCTTGCACATAGGTTGTCGTTAAGGCCCAACACGACCTGATGACCTTAAGCTTCTCAAATTTAAGATGTGGAGCTTACCAGAGCAGCGCCATAAAACGTGCCTCGTACTCGAGCACCATACGATCTCCCTATCGTAAAATGTTGAACTCGTTGAGCTCACACTCAATGGAGTCCTCTGAAAGATACCTCTCTTGGAACCATTCCTCAAACAGTTCCCATGACCATCTTCAACGACCATGTTTAGCTGCGGTAGGAGTGTCCTTCACCATGGGAGAGCGCTCCCCTTCAGTTGAAAGACTGCCATGCAGACCTTCATGTTGGAGGTATAATTCCGAAGTGCGAAGCACATCGCCATCATTTCCAACCATGCCTCGATGACTGTGTCGTCCGGGGCACCCAAGAACTCAGGAAATTTTACCTTCTTGAGTTCACGGTGAATGCTACCTGTAACAGCCGGTGCACGCGACATAACTTCAGGGGGTGCCGGTGCCCTGGCCTCGTCTCTGTCCAAACGACTAATCAGAGCCTTGGACATGCGCTAAAAGGATCTCATCATCCCAATAACCTCACCAACTTCTATCTGCTCCTGTCTGAGATCCTGCTCACCTCCCTGGGGGTTAGACCCCTTAGGCATGGATGCTGCTGGAGGCGTCACGCCTCCTCCCCTAGCACCCCGTCGTCTGCCTCAGCGGCGTCCTCTAACCATGATTACCAATCACGCACATAAT
The DNA here is from genome assembly GCA_009831015.1 of Picea engelmannii. NCBI lineage: Eukaryota > Viridiplantae > Streptophyta > Pinopsida > Pinales > Pinaceae > Picea > Picea engelmannii. Next base: position 15,307 of record ML855919.1, on the reverse strand, counting down.
CAACTCGATCAACAACAATGATATCATTCAATCACGTCAACGAAATCCGTAGTGAATCCCAAGTCACGGGTCAAACCGGCTCTGATACCATATGTAACAACCCTACTCATTACGACAACAACTCTGATAACAGGTGCACATTTTTTTTGTTGTGTAAAGGTGTGTGATCGTGTAGAAGTAACAGACTCACATGACTCTATGTCGCCACCCGACAACCGACAAGACTCAACCATGAAGATTACCACAAGCAGACAAGGGTGCACAACATGTAGCTGCAAGCAAAGAACGACCACAGGCACAAGGCACCCTACGCAAACATTCTACGACATACTCAGTTATGCACCATACCAACATAGAGGAAAGAATCCATAGTACTAGGTCTTACTATTTCTGCACAGGAAAGCAGGGCGTTTAATCCTAGTTCTCTGCTCCGGAGAGAGAGAAGGTCAGATAGGCTCCTGGACGACTGCTCAGGCAGAAACTAGTAATCCCCTCAGGTGTGTCGCAAGAGTGGAACCCTGCCTTTAAAGGGCCCGAGACTCTTGATACGACACTGGATTCTTGATGCAGAAAACACACAGACAATATACTAAGGCTTCTGAAGGTGTCTACATCCCTCCCAACACAAGCAGACCACACAATGCACTACTACCAAGTACTACAAAATCAGAGACAATCAAGACCTCTATGAGAGACGCAAGTCAGGAGGACTCTAAAATCGACCAACCACTATTGAGACCCGAAGACATCAATCAAGATCAATTTCTCCATTAATTATCATTAGCCGACGAAGACTTTATCATAAGGTAAAAGACAATAATCTCAACCCCCCATTAATTAGTTATAAGGTCATTTTGTGCTAGTTCAGGGACAAGCAATAATCACAAGCACATTGCATTTTTGCTAATCGCCATAATGGAGCAACGATATCAATACCATAATGGTAAACCCTCGAACATTTACTATCTCCATATTATCTTTCATTTCCTGCCAATTTATTACCATACATTGGAATAACCTAACAAATATTGCATTGCAATTTAGACCTTATCATTAACACTTCAATTTAAACGAATAATAACCCTGCAATTTAAACATCATCACGAACATTTCCAGTAAACAATATTATTATGGCGATTCAATCATCCTCATTACTATTGCAAATTAAGCAAATATTATGATCACAAATATAACAAGTATTATCATTGCATTCCAATTTAAACAATGTTAACATTGCCAATAAAAAACCCTAATTTTAAAGGATAACATTAGAGCCGAATATTTAAGACCCAAACATGATACCACAATAGCAACCACAAAGTTAAACCAGCTTATGAACCCACTTATTTTTAACCCACTTAATATTAACCATCATTCTAAACTACTTAGTATTAAACCATAGTATTAACCACCATATTAGATCAATCTCACAACGATAATATGTAACCAATATTATAACTATCGCGGAACCATATATTAACACCCAGAATTTAACGATAAGATATCCATGTTTAAAATGGGACAATATTATTAACCGACCTTTAGAAGCAGCATAATAAAGCCATGAACTTAAACAATAAGAAATCCAAGTTATAATGAGACAACATTATTAACTGAATTTTTAAAGGCAACATCTTAAACAATGAATTTAAAGTGATAAGGAATCCATATTTCAAAATTAGTCCCCATTATTAAACTGAATTTTAAGTAGCATATTAACGATGATTTAAAACGATAAAAACCATATTTAAAAGGGGACAGCATTACTAAACTAAGTTTAAAGGCAACGTATTTAAGCCATGACTAAAAATGAAACAAAGTCCATATTTAATATAAGACAACATTAATTAACCGGATTTTTTTTTTAAAGCAGCATATAACCACGAATTTAAAACGATAAAAATCCATACTTAAACTGGGACAACATTACTAAACCGAGTTTAAAGGCAGCGTATTTAAGCCATGACTAAAAATGAAATAAAGTCCATATTTAATATAAGACAACATTAATTAACCGATTTTTTTTTTAAAGCAGCATATAACCACAAATTTAAAACGATAAAAATCCATACTTAAACTGGGACAACATTACTAAACTGAGTTGTAAAGGCAGCGTATTTAAGCCATGAATAAAAACGAAACGAAACCCTATTTAAGAAAGACATTATAAAATATTAACAAAACTTAAAATGCCAATAATTAAAAACAATAACAACGTTTTAAAAAAAAGGGAGAATATGTAGAATCACATCAGATTTATGCATATCGGTGGAAACTAACATTTGCCTATTTGAGAAAGCCATAATATTACTCTACCCGCTTCAGTGGATTTATCCATGATTCACCTTTATTGACAACTAAAACGGAACACCATTCTTTCTAACAATCACGCGGTATCAGTTCGAAAAGGTTTTGGGAAGTGAACACATGGGTGACAGGCCATGGAGTTTATGGAGATTCGAGCCCCTTCCAGGAGGATTTGCCACGCAGGAAGGAGTTCTGACTACAAGGAAAAATGCAAGAAGGAGCTACCACCAGAATGTTTGGTTTAGTTTACAAGCATAGCTATTGATAAAGACGCAGACATTTAATAGGAATGAAAATTGTTTTGGGTGTGTATGTTGACTGTGCGAGGAGGAGACTATTAGGAATTGGCTGCGCTCTCTACTTTATGTTGCATTAAAATGAAGTGGCATCATGGATTACGTATATACTATGCTTTAGGTCTTGTATTATGATAAAGTAGGATCACGGGCGCTCTCTACTATATGTTTTTCTTGCAATAAAATTTAAATAGGATTTTTAAGTCTTCCTGGGTCTTGTAAGACTTTGAGAAGGAACTGGCTTTCAAGCAAGCTGGGAGTCTTGGCAGACTTGGCAAAGAATCTAGATTTCGTGCCATATGCATATTTTAAGGGCTCAGGAGAGTAGCATAGTATATGCGAAATAGAAGAGGCAGATACATAAAACAAAGGGAAAAAAGGTTACATTACAATACATTTTTAGTGCAAAGGCGAAAGAGGCCTGTAGAGGAGAAAGGCAAGTGAAGCCTTTAGGTTCGATTATAGTTACCTTCATGCTGAGGGTTTGCATAGCATTTACTCTTAAGGGGATCGATTATGAGTTGGTCGAAGAGAACATGCAAAATAAGAGCCAGTTGTTGCTGTAGTCAAACCCTATTCACCAAAAGGTTCCAGTGCTCATCCACGATGGAAAGCCCACAGTGAAGAAAAAAAAACGTAGAGAAAAATTCCACGGGGAAAAATATGACCCAAGGCAGAAACGTTTAACCATTAAGGCGTTGAGCAATTTGCCAAATAAACATAGTGTGTAAATGCCCATTAAACAAAACGCCCACAGAACACTTGAACGCCTCTGGCCATATGAACACATTCAGCAAGAAAACCAAATCGCAGACCATTAACACGCAAACCACGAATGGGGACGCCCAAAAACAAAACGCCCAATAGGTAGAAGAGAAAACCCGCTGGAAGGTTGGCCCACTGTATATAAAAAAGCCCCATATTTTAAAACAAAGAGGAACCATTGTAAAACTACCCACGATATATATATATATATATATATATATATATATATATAATGCCCAGCATAAAAAGAGGGAACCCACGGCACTGCCTAGAAGCCCCAACGGAACGCATGCCTACTGAATACAAAGCACGCACGCAGAATACAAATTCAATGCACATGGAAGACAAGCGAAAACTAAATAGCCGAACCAGATACGAATGCAAACGAAATAGCCATAAACCCCAAACATTTTCCAAACCCTAAACTGAACTAATTAAAAAAAATGAGAATCTTCAGAGTTTAAAGGATGAGGACAAGACATTTTACATCCATACAATCAAATCTCAGTAGTGAATAACTAAGCACACTACTCTACTAAATACATGAGCATATCGTTGCCTTGTTGCTTGCCGCAATGAACTCCTGTGCTCCTCGCTGCTCCGTTGCCTTGCTGCTTGCCAACCGTAGAGGACTCACCGGTACCTCCCAGCCAAACGCTAGGGGTACTCTCCTTCCCCCCCAGCCCCCCGAGCCGCAAAGGGGCCACACACAATCCAGACAGTACCTAGGTTCCTAGCTCGCCTCCAAGGCTGAGCTACCACTCAAGTCAGCTGGAAATCCCCAATTCCTACAAGCAATCAGTCCCGTTTGTCATTTTGGCAGCATAACAATACTCCATAGCAGATCCCCTTCTTTTCCCCCATCTCCTTTCTTTTATCCTCTTTTTTTGACCTAATCCCATTAGGTTTTCCTCATAAACCCTAAATCCCCTTTCTTTTAAGTTTTCCCCCCTTTTATTTATTTATTTTTATTTCCTTTTTTGAACACTCCAAAAGTAAATGCGCCTAAGCATCTTTTCATATTATTATTATTATTATTTTAAATTCATAATATATATATATTTTCTTTCAAACTCCCTTTAGTTAACTAATTAATTTCCTCTTCTCAAATTTACCACCCCCTAATTGAATTAATTTATTTACTCTCTTTATTTTACCCTACCAACTTTATGAAGACTCACATTAGCTTAAGTGGGTTTTTTTTTTTGTTTGTTTAATATTATTATTAGCACCTGTATTGTTAGAACTAGCTTAGCAGGGAATATATTTCTAATGTTATTTGCATTGCAGAGCTGTTGTGAGCTAGAATATAATGGCGTTGTTATTAGGAGATGGTTAAGTTTTGATTATAATGTTAGGGTGAAGTAGTAGTACCTTCCTAAAAAGACAAATTATCAATCTTATTACCGGAAACGAGGAAAGGCCTTATGTGCGCAATTAAGTAAGGAAATACTTTATGAATTCAATTAACAGAGGAATTGTTTTAGGTATTTAATTAAGGAAGGAAACTCCTTGGATTAGGTGGAGGTTGCAAATCATCTTAGGGGTAATGAATATTTAATGTGTACTCTTGAATTATGTTTTTTTTTTGACATAGGGCTCAAATTATGAACTGGTGACGCCAGATTAGGGGAATTGTTTTAAGGATTTATTCAGGTTTTGAGGTCTTAGGGCTATTTAGGCTTACTCCTTTCTCCACATTTTTGCGACGTGCCCTTTAGGACGCACCACATGCTCTAAGGGTGCCACTCGCCTCTTGAATTTCTTTTGTGCGACGTGCCCTTCAGGATGCACCACATGCTCCAAGGGTGCCACTTGCCAACTGAGTTTCTTTTGTGCGACGTGCCCTTCAAGATGCACCATGTGCTCCAAGGGTGCCACTCGCCAACTGGATTGATTGGTGGACATCTATAACCCCTGGAGTCAACACTCCGCCAGGTGAACTTGTAGGAGACTAAGGGTTCTAAGGAATAAGGCCCCCGCCTTATTGCGCACCCCTTAGAATCATCGTGAGTGACTGATGCAGTCTGCCCTCACGGCATCGTGGATCCTCTCGAACTAGGTAATCATTAACCTACAGTTTGAGCCACGGCGGGAGTGCTATTAGGCAATGGCAGGGCTTCTATCCACCCCTCTCCCTCAACCCCTCTGCAAATCGTGTGTGGCCCCTTTACTCCATATGTGAGTTTGGTCGGCAAGCTATCGTCAGCCTGCATAATCAAAAATCATGTCAGAGATGGAAACATCAAATCATCAATCAATGAAACATCATAGTAAATATATCAACCCAAAATCACACTCCCTGACTCAGTCCGGAGTCCAAGGGGGTTCTACCGATGCCTCTGCATCCTCAAGGTCAAAAACCCTGCACACTCAATAAAACTGAGTCAATAGCACCTGTCTACCTCAAATAGTAACACGTCATGTCATCTGTCAATCACATCATAATCAAGTATAAATGGTCTAACATCATAGAAGTCTAGATCACTTGAGAGCAAGTGTCCTCAAATAATAAGTTTTTTCAGTGCACCAGAGCGGAATGTTACACGCACTCCCCCTCTTTAGGATCTATTGGTTCTTCTGGTTGAATTGTTGCGGTCACGACAATAACAATGGGGTTTGTGTCAATGATCTGTCCTTTACCAGTATCTTTAGAATCAGATTCGGAATTAGGGTTCAGCTCCTTGTCTTTGATCTCGGCCACCAATGACTGTTTTGAGCGACATTCATTGGTGTTGTGCCAGGGGCTTTTGTGGAAATCACACCATTTTTCGTTGTCCTTCTTTGTCTTCCTATGACCCTTATTTTCCTATGTCTTGGAGTGGTTTTCGGGAGACTGTTGGTTAGGGTTGTCTTTGTCATACTTTGGTTTTTGCGGATTTGCAAACCCAAATTCCCATTTGTTCTAGTGCTGAAATTTTTGCTCAATTTTAATAACATATCGATAAGCAGCACCGAGTGATGAGATTCTAGAAAATCCATTTCATTCTGGATGTATCTGTGTAGAGCCCCACAGTATTTCAGAACCAAATGTCGTTCAGAGTCTTTGATACATAGCTTGGTCCATAAGGTATGGAAGGTATTAGTGAACTCTGAAACTGCTTGGCCCCTCTCTTGCCGCAGTGTGGTCCATCTCATGTACTGGTCATCATAGTTTCCAACAAGGTAATACTGTTCCTTTACCACATCCATAAAAAAATCCCAAGTGGGATCGGCCCCATATATTTCAAACTCCACTATGGAACTATGCTCCCAATAAGTTTCCCACAAATGTTTGACATGGGGGAGAGCTTTAAGGAGTGTGAAGGTGATCTTTTCTTTGTCAGAAAATTTGTGAACAAAGAAATAACCTTCTAGTAGATTTAACCATTTGTCTAGGGCTTCTACATCTATCTGTCCTTCAAATAAAGAAATATCAAAATTAACTTGTACCTTGAAAGGAGAGGTGCCTCCAATTTGGCTACTTGATGAAGATGCACCTTTTTCTATCGGCAAGCATCTAAGGACGTGGGAGAAATTATCCATCATTTCATCCCTCTATCGCATGAGAGCTTGCTCAAGCAACATACTGATAGGATCGTTTGCTCCGTCATTTTTCTTTTCTTCCGCCATTGAGGGTTTATTCGGTGTGTGAGAGCGATTGTCCTCAAGAGAGACAAGATCGATACCCAACTTTCTATACTCGGACCTCATCGGGGACATGCACTCAAAAAAATGATCAAGAAGAACCTGCTCTGATACCACTGATCTAGATTATTTTCAAAATGAAATGAGAGCGAAGATATAATAAAGAAATGCACAGAGATATCGTAGATATTCAATAATATAACATAAATAAATCAGATATGCAGCCATAAACATAGATATACAGTAATACACGATTTCTATTAATGAAATAAATGTATAGAGACTGTAAAATATAGAGTGAAAGACTCGATAGAATGGTGGCAGCTTATCTCTGAGAAGAGATGTGACGGTTGCTCGCATTCGCAAGAAGATGATTACAATGAGGCTCTACAGGCCTTTTTACAATAAACAGGAATGCCAAAAACCCTAGACATCCAAAAACCTAACCCTAAGAGATGAAGCATGAAAAGTCATGTGGGCCCCGTTTGGGTAAGTTAGTACATCAACTTCCCGGGGTCGTAACTTTTGCATATGATCTCCATTTTAGGCGTATGATAGCTCCTTGGAAAGGTATTACCGAGGAGATTCATTTTGGGGGATCAATCATGCCTTTGGATATCATTGAGAACCTATATCTCAAAAAACCTTCATTTAGGCCCTCAAAATGGCCCCAGAAGTTAAAACCTGCTAAAAATAGTAAATTACCAAAATTGCCAGAAAACTATTTTGAGCCTGTTGGAAAAGGAGGGTGGCCACTGATATCCACCTGGATCAGTCAGCACGGGAGTGAGGCCATTGTTGTGAGCCTTGGCTGGCTTCAGGGCCATCATCCTTAGAGTGAGCTTTGTGTAGGAGAGCATGGGACGATTGGGAAGGCCAGTGGGTCGACGAATTTAGTGAAGCCACAGGGATTTTCTGTGAAGCAGAGGCCAAATCCGACAGGGCCTGGGTTAAATTCCATAGAATTCCCCAAGAGATCAAACCACTCCAACCTGCAAGAAAAAGGAGATGAGAGGAGTGGGAGGTTGTTGGGCCTGTGGCTTGACTACACCATGGAGGAGGGTGAGGAGGGCAAGGAGGAGGAGGAGTTGTGGGATGGTACAGGCAGGAGAACGAGGGCCAAACGCGGTCGGCTAGGATGTCGTTTCATGCCTCGTTTTGACTTCCCCCTTTGTCTTGACATCTGTGAGACATAATGATGGTGGAAACACACCGGAGAGAACAAAAAAAGGTGAAGGAAAAACTAAGCAGGAGGCCAAGCTATGGAGGATCTGGCCACATGAGAATGAGGCATCCAATGCACCTGGTGCAATACATAGTATCCAAGCCATTGGTTCCATCCATAAAACCAACACACGTGCAGAGTAAATTCAGAGCCATGGCGCTGGTCTATCGAAGGGATGGAGAGACAGAGAAGGGCGCACTAAGCTTAATGGCACCCTATCTCATGCAATGTGGTTTTAATTGCATTAAGGTGGTAGGAGGGGGAGGCACGCATCCATCACATGGCTGACGCCACGATGACCGTCTCCTAGCTGCTTCTCTTGACAGGTGTCTCCCAATATCACCCCATTCAGGGAATTTAGGATAATAATATTAGTTAAAGGAGATATAAACATTGAACTATAAGTAATTTCTTGAAAGAAATTGTGATTGTTCAACATGCTCCTTTCTAAATTTTATATTTAAATTTTGGAAAGAAATTGTGATTGTTCAACATGCTCCTTTCTAAATTTTATATTCAAAGTTTGGAATGATAAATGCTTATACAAATTTTACATATAAGTTGTAAGGGATTTTTACATTAGTTTTCGAATTTTATAATTATTGTTTTACAATGTGGGGAAATGTCCAAGTTTCACTCTTCACATTGCATTTATTTTCATTCTATTTAACATGAATCCTCAGAAGAAAATAAAAGGATGTCAAGTCAATGCTCAATATTTCATTGATTTAAAAATACATATCTCATTTTAATATAAGGGTAAGCCATAGTTTCTTCGGTTGTTTACCTTGAACCAGTAGCAAAAGAAGCAAAAGTAGCAGATAGAGATCCAAAGCTAGATCTGCTCAGTCAGGTCAGGTTTTATTTTGAACCTGCTATAAAGACAGCCCGAGTGCTAGGCTGACTGGAAATAGCGTATATTACAACCCGCAACAAAAAACAACTATTTTGAATGGGATTTGATTTGTACGCTACCTTCATCTTCAGTTTCTTCTTTTTGGGCTACCCACCTAACATTAAGTGTTATAGCCGACTAGACTTGACTGACTCGCTAACGGTAGACCAACTTCCAAGGAAGAAAATGTATGGAAAAGCAGAGGGGGAAGGAGGATAGTTT
>ML855918.1:32920-43453 GCA_009831015.1 Picea engelmannii | reverse complement strand
GAGGAAGATCCTTCTAGAATCGGAAGCTTCTATTAGGTATTCTTACATCCGTCTTATTTTATTTTATTGAAAGGCCTTATTAATATTGACCTTTATTACATCCGAATATATTGATCTACCTATGTGCGGGTTAGGACCCTAACACTCTTTCATTCTTGGTTCCTCATTCTTGTTAATTAGTTTTCTCTTGGTCTAAGCGTGGAAATGAATAGTTGGAAGAGGAGAGACATTTCTAGATGGTTGTAATAAATTAATGATCATTCTAGGTGGGAATGGATGCCTATGGACATGATATTAATGGTAGTTATGAATGAATTGTTCGCAATTGAGAATCCTTGGAGGTTCCAGCATGGACATGTCCTAACCAGTAGCACTGTAGCCCTAGAGAGAAATGGAACAGCATGAGGGACTGTATGGCATATAAATGGGTTAATTTCTTTGGGTTGTGAAAGATGAAGGGGAAAGAGAGCTGGAAATTAGGACTGTTGTGTGGTTGGGAAAACATGAGAGATCATTAGCCAACTATTGTGCGTCTTAGACTTTGCCTAGGACCCATCCTTATGGATTCATAGACGATGCTTGGGGGTGAACTGCTATTAAGAATTGGAATAATAGTTCCTATGGTTGAGAGAAACATCCTTGGTATGTAGCCAATTGGTGATGGTTTAATTAAAGATAAGTTCTCTCTATGTTTAATGTATAATGTATATTTCATTGTGTATATAATTATCTATGAGATTTATTTATGTGTGCATGTTGGCTAGTTATTTGTTGTGCATGACACATTATTTATTTATTTAATGTTGTAGCATGGATCTTGATTAATGCATGTGAGTCTTTAATTCTTGATTTAAAATTAATTATTATCAGAATTCGAAATCGATTTCGAAGTGTGTTTTTGAGGTACTGTGGCCATCCTGTGGGTGGTTGGGTATGTTACACTTCCAAGGAAGGGAAGGATTCCATGGGTATTGTTTCCCACCAGAGTTGGGAGTACCCAAACAGACATTTTTCCCCCTGGGAAGGGAATACCCTAAGGGAAATTGCTTCCCCTAGGGAAGGGATTTCCACCAGGTTGATTAGCACTAATTCCATTATTCCAATTCCATCCAAATGGGAAGACAGTACTAGGTGCATTTTGGCCAGTCGGTGGGTTACCCGAAGAGAAGACAAAACCACTCCATGGATTAGCTGCAGAGATTTGTTCTACATTGGATTTTGAACCATAGGTAGGGGTTCGACAAATGCTAGGTTGGTAATTGGATAAAATTGGATGGACTATGGGTTGAATCCAAAGAGAAAATGGTGCTTGAGATGGTGTAACGAGTGGATTTCCTGCTTTGGTGGTTGATGATACAAGTGGGGTTCCAGCTCCACCCACTAGTTGATGGCACAAACAGATTTACTGGGATACTGCTTAGCGTGCTTGACATTGTGGGAGTAGAAATTGGAGCGGTAGAGGTAGTGTTTCCACTCGACATCGGTGTATTTAATGTTGAAAAAGGGTCACTATAAAGATAATATTGTTTCCTTAAGACGTGGGGGAAATATTCATGTAGAGGAGAAGTGGAAGGACTTTTAAGATGACCTTCTCTTATGGTTATGGCTCCATATGGATCGTCTCCTATTATGGGATCTTCCACGTCAATAGTATTGGTGTCTTTAGATGTTGAACTCATCTATTGTATGAAAAATCATCAGAGGTCTTTGTAGTTGGGTATGGATAACCCAATGATATTTTGAGAATGATAATAGGGTATATTTCGCACAAAACATTGGGGAATTTCTAACTCAGTTTAAGGAAGAGGATGAGTGATCGGTCGTCAAACAACTGGTCATTCATATTGATAAGATATCTCTGGATGAAACCCGACAATTCTTCTAGAATGACGATGGGGTAAGTCGGCCATGACAGATAAGAAAATATATTAAATAAATCAAAAAAGCAATCTTATGGCCAATTGTGAAACCAATACATAGAGCACACACCTATCCAAATATCAGATATCAAGCAAGCAAACCAGTGGTTCTAAGAGTCTTCTGAAGATGGGATGTCAATCCGCCAACAAAGATATGAGAAGCAATTACGATAACCATCACACAACATCCCCCCAAGGAGCAAGTAAGAGCCCATGGGAAAATACCCTCCTTGGTTCATTGAAGCGAAGATTCAACATCTACCTCAGATACAACAAGGATTCCCCCTTGCATTCACCCATGTAGCTACCAGCTAGGATAGGATAGTAATGTTACCACTTCACAAAAATGCGACCGAGTGGAACAATTGTCAATCAAGACTATCATGTGGGCAGGGAATACCAAGTCAAGTCATGGCACCCAATATTTTGAGAATGTTAGAGTTACTCTAGGGACGTCCATGTCTTGAAACCCCTAATTAATACACAAAGTATTCCCACCAAGAAAATGGAGAGGGGATATTTCAGCCACTTTCCTATCTTGACCTAGTGCTTAACTCGATGTGTGAGGTGAGCTTTCCCAGAACTGGTTTTGTTACTAATGTATTATCACCCATTAATTGTCTTAGCCTCATTTTGGTGGCCTTGCAGAATTAACTCTCCAAACCTATTCCAAGGCCCTAGATTCTAAGCTATTGTTGGTTTTCTATCAAACAAAAAAGTTATAATTGCTTTTAATTTCCCTTGCTTTTAAATGGTTGTTTTTTACTCAGAGGTAATGGAATGAAAGACTTGATGGGAGACAGCTTTAAAATACGTGCACCAATGCAAATGAAAGTCCTTAATGAAATGAAAAAAATTTCCTTAAAATGTTTTTGACAATGCAAATTTCAATTCCACTAGTGAACCAAAGACTCTTAACCAAATTATTCTAAAATGCAATGCAAAGATCTTTAAAATAAAAATAAAAAACTGTGTTTTTTTTTGAAAGATTATGCTAATCAAAATAAAAAACCACACCTTTTGCACCATACAAATAAAAAAGGATGGGCAGCAATATATCGTAAATATTATGAACAATTTGAAAACAATGTATTACAAATGAAGCAAAAAATCCAAGTAGACTCAGAAATGAGATGGAAAATCAAGAGAGTTTGCTTTGTTTAAAACAATGGAAGCAAATCTAAAGGAACACCCAAAATATCTTTAAAAACAAAATGGACTCTCTTACAAGGGTACCACCAACACTAAAATATTGAGGGAATAAGGTTAGAGAATCCAAACCATACCCATGAAAATGAGAAGTGCTTTGAATCAATCAAACAAATGGTACACAAAAGAACAAATTTTCAAATGAATTGAAAAAATGTTGTAGCAATGACTGTTGGAACATATCTAGGAAAGATCTGTAATGTTGTAAGAAAAAACAGAAAACAGATCTGGGTTGGATTTCAAGGATGCTCCTTCAAAAAATATCACTTTAGTTCTTGGTCAGGTCTTTCCAATTAATACAAAGTGATCGGTTGCTAGTTGTACATGAGCAACCTGTGACCACAAGCATTGGGCACACTGCACATTGTAGTTTTTGGGAGGTCACACGTTATAATGAAGCAACTTGTGACCACAACAAATGGGGTCAGTTTGTATGCATAATAAACATGTGACCGCGATCATACATATGAAAAAAATAATAAATCTAAGGCAAATCTATCATATCTGGGACTGAAAATTTTCAAACAAAATTAGAAAAGACTTGCTCGTAGAAAAAAAAGAAAACAGGGCCTAAATAGGCAAGCATGTTGAAAAAATAGATTTAAAGAAACTGAGGAAGAAACTAGATAAAAAATACTAACATCCCTAGTGGAGTCGCCAATCTGTTGTAGGATAATTGTACCCAACATGAGTTACCTCCCTTAGGCTCTTCCTATACCTAAGACATAATAGAGGTACAAACATGAATAAATCACACATGAATAAATCTATCAGATAATGGAATAAGAAGCCTACTTGATCATTTGATGATTTTCCATGCACGCTCCTTGGTTGTTCACTCTTTCGAAAATGTCCTTCACTTTCATGAATTGCAGATTTGCACACATGGAAACACAAATGAAAACCTCTCACAAGATCAAATATAACATGTACAAATTAATAGCATATCTAATAATATAACATGGAAACATGGAAACATTAACTCTCTATAAGAACCATAATGACCACATATAGCCAAATAAAGGGGAAATTCATGTGCATCTTCTATTAATAAAATAAGAAGCTTACAATGAAATGAATTGACGAAGCTATTCCCAATATCCTTACCCAAGCTCTATGATCAATCCGATAGTATAAGATTATAATTTGTTTTCCTCCCCATTTTTCCATGAGAGACCCTCAATATATAGGATGATAGAGATAAGATGGGGGATAAATCTAGACACTCAAGATAACAAACTTCTCAAGGTTGTATTACGACAAAACCGAAATTTGATCTCATCTCTTTGTAACCAATCCTAATAGAGGATTAACAGTCTCGATCGTGCCATGCATTCCTATAGTTTTCTACCAGTCGTGACATGCAAGAGAGAAAATAGTGACCATCAACTTTGGGTCAAGAGGTGTAAAGGAACAACCCACAACCAGACAAAAATATACTGAAAACTCAAGGGAAAAGTGACATAACTCAATGTCTCAGCCTGCTAACCTCTAGATGATATCCATCAGGTGATCATGTGGAAAATAACTGTATAACATATGCCCCCTAAAGTGTGAAGTCAGAATAGGTGTTTGATGGCCGAAATACTTTACGAACAATAATCATAGATCTTTAGGTGAAGGAAGATGGGAAGAAACTATAATAATTCCTACACAATAATAACATCCCTGAGGTGAGAATACCCATGCTCGGTAATAGAAACTAAGCATGGCCGCCAAAACTGTACATTGTGGATCCATGCATGATGCAACTGACTAGATCATGGCCACGAAAGAATACATTGTGGATCCATGTCATAAGTGAGAGGATAGCCACGACCAAGTATAAATTTGGATCTATGTCACAATATACAAATCAGTGAGATGACTCGATGCCCGAGCGATCTATAAATCACTTATGAATGACTCCATCGCAACCTAGGAGGGGATGTTGTAAATGAATTATGTGGACACAACCCAAGGTATTTGTCCCAAACTTCAATGGTATGAATCTACAACATGTGAATATATGATTTAATGTCGATCATGGTAGAAACTATTTGATTATTGGTCATTGATGTATATTGTTAACAGACATGAGGGAATCCACCGATGATGATGATGGACCCCAAGATACCTAGTACAATCTAGCGAGTGTGAATGGATGAGTTGTGGTCAAAAACTCGTAGACTCATTCAATAGGAGACAATGATGTAAACCCATAGTCGAAGTGTGAGGGAACTTGTCATTGATTTCTGCAAGTCCCAAGGTACTAATCGGTTTCTAGATTTTGATCTTGGATAATGATATGGCATCGACAAGACAAAATCTGTTGAAGGTGGGACTTGATGTATCCCCCATCAATTGACACGAAAAATACAATGGTAGATGGTGTGAAAAGTGTAATAGTAGAGAACAATTGTCTCAGGGATGGCCAAGATAAATGGGATGAAGGATTTAAAGTGTCTGACAGAGGATAACTTCCCTTGAAAAAACTAGCATGACAAATGACTTGACCTGGAAACATTGACTCTATAATGAAAAAAATACTCGCCATGGGTGTCTGGAAGAGTAACATGTCAACAAAATATGAGAACTCATAGAGATGGTAATGACTCAGAGACAATGGATAACCCAACTGATGTACATAGATGCAAAACATGTGCAATGTTCAAGGGAGACTCTATGGACGTCTACCATTTTTTAAGATGAATAGACTAAAACCCCCCCACTCTTTTTATTTCTTTAATTTTTGAAAGAGCACGAAATAAAATGGAATTATGCTCGATATGCTCACCCACGGATTTATTTCCGAGCCCGGGGCAGAGAATGGTGCTCAATAGTATTTTCGATATCTAAGGAATCTGGAAAGATCCTAAATAAAAATCTGTATATGATCTAATGGATTTAACGATCCCAAAAAAGTGAATGATCACTTGTCATTTCATGTTTAGAGAGTTTGAAAGGACAAAGAAGACTCTAGGGTGTACCTTTGTCATGGTTGATTATCGAGCATGACAAAAAGGTAATAATAATCTCATCTGGAGAGAATGAGTAGTATGTGATGAAGTTCTAGGCATATGGAACATGACTTAAGAAATTGAATGCAAAAATACATGGAAAATGATGAATACTCACAATAGTAGTTCTCTTCCAAGGGTACAAAATGGAGGCAAAATAATGCAAGAGGTGTATGGTCAAGGCTACTGCAAAGCAGTAAGCAACATATGGTCAGACAATAGAGAAGTGACAGGAAGCATTAAGAAAAAGTAAAAAAAATTAGGAACCCCCACAGGTTATGGCCATAATACAGACGAAGAGAGGAAAAATGAGGCTCAATATTCAAGTCATGTTGGAGATAAAGGAGGGATCCTAGGCCTACGGAAAAATGCAGCATGGGCACCAAATGGAAATCAGGGTTCTAACTAGGGCACCCATGAAGGGTAGGCACTACAGACCCAGTTACGACGTGCAACAAGAGTGGCTAATGTCGCAATCGAACGAGTTTGAACCTAAGACATAGTGTTGGCAATATGGATGGTTAATAATGCAAGGTGGGAAATGTAGGGAAAAACCTATCCCTATATGTCGGTTTGGAAAACACGTACCTCAAGTTCAATGGATGTCTCCATATTTGTAAAAAAAACATCTCTAGAATCCTATCATCACATGTAAACTATATTCCAAGGTCAAACCACATAGTGAAATTACAAAATATTTTTGGACTTTTGGATATGATATATGAAAAACAAAAGCACTCACACCACACACCTATGTACAAGGATCTATGCATATTGATGGTTTACACAAAGTATATCCCATTCCAAGGCTCAAGCCAAGGATATTTTTCATAATCAATGAACTCATGAGCCATTATTTCCATCATATGGCACACCATGTCAGGGGCATGCCACATAGGAATGAATTTATGCATACTCAACATCAATGAACGAAGATACTCAACATGAGTGGTTTCATGAGATATGGAATATCCTTGATGGGCTTCATCAATACATGAAGGAAGTACAAAACACAAATATTCAATGGAAGGGGAAGCATAGAATTCGCTGGTAAGTTCTGAAAATGAAACCCGAGGAGGGAAATTGTTAAGGCTAGGGGTTTCACTGGATGCCTCGGAAAATGCCCCCAGTCTTAGGTTGAAGCTCATCATTCTATATCTCATTGGTTCATAATCAGGAAAATATGATCAATGCATCACCTCATCCTTTGGGTTTTCTATGGAATCCATGACTTCCAGAATGGCCTCTTTTGAAGGCAAGTTAGTATCTAGGAAATCATGTGAATTGAGAGAGTCAAAAACTCGTATGGGCGAAGTAGGTTGATCACAATCCATATGAGAATGGAAGTGTTGACCAGTGTCGAAAGATGCTGATGGGATTTTCATATCAACAAGATCAACTATGGTGAGTGGGATGGATGCTCCATATTTATCAACATCCTCAAGAGGAGGTACCACCCAAGGGTCAAAAGACGTTAGGAATCCACTAGTAAATGACAAAATTTTGTTGATAGGAGCTATATGGATAGTATCAGGTACAGGAAGGGGTAATTTCCCCATAAGAGATGAATATTTTAACATACCTGTATCGACACCTTTGTACACCCCAAAAGAATCACCTATAAAAGGCACGTTGCTGCTAGGATTAGCTCGCAAGTTGGGTGTGCAATAATCGAGTTGGTCGATGGTGACTATATTTCCTTGATGGGGAAAACATATGAAGTGGAAGACAATGGATCAAACATATTTCATTGCATAGGACCAAGTGCGACCCAATAGCATATTATAGTTGAGTGTTTCATCGACCACTTCGAATTTTACAATGACTTTTTTTCCCCCAAGCTCAATGGATAAAGAGGTGAGAATTCCATGGCGTTTGAAAAAGTTTCAATAAAAATATTTTAAGATGGTTTTTGGATGTAGTGAGTTGAGGAGAACCAAGGGATTTCCAACATGATAAATGCATAATGCAAGTAGTCACTCCTTTTGCAATCACCGTACAAAATATATTCTTATTAAGACAACCAATTGTGATCTGAAATGCTAGTTGGTGTGAGAGACATGACTCACTCTGTTCTATGTCGAAGGAAGGAATGTTTGACTCTAAAGGGTCTATTCCACCTATGGATGATAATAAGGATTTACACTATGAAGGAAATCTCTGCAATACTTTGAGTGCTGACATGGCACATGGTGCCTGGGTGATATCTTACACTATACTATAATGTTGATCTACTCAAGAATTTAGGTTATGGGTAGTTCTCCGAAGTACCCCTTTTGGAGGGCGGATTGTAGGTTTGAAATCTATTTTCTCTAATGTGAAAGGGAAATTATGGGGTGAATTCAATGGAGGATACTTAGATGAAGGTTCCCCCTCGGGAATGTCATATTTCTTCACTCTGTTGGGTAGTGCCACCGTATATTTAACCATTATAATGTTTTCATTTGAGGACCCTACATTTCCCTAGGTTGGAGGTGTAGGAACTTGTGAAACCAATTGTTGTTGTTGGAGGGGAGGGGGGAGGATTGGTTAATAACTCCAGTTGGGAAGGAGATCCCCATCGCTCAAGATATTAATGGACCTCGGCAAGGCTAGGGGAATCTTTGGTAAAGTGGTCCTCCTTACACACCATACAAGGATATTTTACCTTTCTTTTGTTTTTTCCCCCAACATTGGGGTCTTGGATTTCCTAGCCTATCTGTTCATATGAAGCCCTAATATTGGCTCATTACCCCTTAATTGGGGCATATTACATTAGTAATGTTATTTTATTTATGTCATCTATATTCCATTAGTTGTAATTATACCTCCTAGTCTCCTATATATACCAAGGAAACATTTTCATTTGGAATCATCTTGTACTTGAACATTTAAGTGGGGTAAAAGGAGGTTGCCCCCTCGAAGAGGCTTATTATCTAAAATTATCTCTTTTTCATGGCTTTGAGTACTTTTTCTGAGGTTTTTCTATGCTATATTGATATTTGGTTCTTAACATATGGTATCAAAGCTCAAGGTCTTGGGGTTTCGTTGCTACATATGAGACACCTTGGAATTTTCACTATAAATTTTTTTCTACAATGTTTCAGAAGCAACGTCTTGGAGGATATTTAGTAGATGGATCAAGGTACGTTGGGTTAAAATTTTATCTCCTGAGGCCTTATACTTTCGGAGATACATCCTGTACAAGATAGGGTTCTAGAATCATCCTGAAATGAGTCATTGCCGAATTTTTGCAATAAAACATTTTTTGTAATGTTTCAAACCCTGAAATATGGAGATTATTAAAAAAATTTATTAAGGTATCTATGGTTAAAAGTTCAGCTTCTGGGTCATCTTAAATTTGTATATACACCCTGTGTAAGATAGGGTATCTGACTAGTCCTATTGACTAGTCTCAATAAGGTGTTCTAGGTAAAACAATCATAACTTCTTCCTAGATTATTCAAATTGAGTGGGACTAGTTTCATTGGATCATGGACAGTCTGTAGTATTTTGGGTACAGGTTTCAGAATTTTATATCAATTATTTTGTGTGGGGCACACTATACAAGTGAGATCTTCTGGAAAGGCAAAAAATTGACAAGTTGTGGGGAAGTTACTGTAAATTCCACTTGGCACATCCAATTTTGATCAGACCTATGGAATTGCAGAGAAGAAATATCATAGAACTACATGAAATAAAGTTTCATACCCAGAAGGGCCTAAACTTGGGAGATACAACAGAAGAAATATTGTCTAGTAGAACCACCTCAAAATCAAGGTTCAAAAGTGATACTTGGCCAACATACCACCCAAAAAGGAAACTTCTACACCAAATAAGTCTCCAGAAAATCCTACTTGGACTCTTGATGAAGGTGAAGAAATGTGTAGGGACATAAATGATTTACAAAATAAGATAGTAACAAAATATGAACTAGAAGAGATGGAAGCTAAGTTGGAGGCAAAGATGGATGGTTTAAAAGAGGATATCATGGAAGTATTGAAAAATGTTGTAACAAAGAAGACACCTAAAAGTGAAAATGCATCCCATGAAATTCATGATGAGGAAACAAGGAAGGTGAATCCAGAATGGAGAAACTCCAACTTTGGGTTGAAGACCAACCATGTTCCTAAGATCGATATGAGGAAGTTTGATGGAAAGGACCCAATCACATGGATACTTCAGATGGAGCAATTCTTTGATCTACATAATGTGCCACATACACAAAAGGTACGAATTGTTTCTTTATATTTATAACCTAATCAATTTGTATGGTATCGATGACTTTGTTCTTGCAAATCACTCATCACTTGGACAATTTTCATGGAAGAAATGATAGCACACTATGAGGATACAAGGAGCAATACCTTCTTTAGCCAATTGATAAATCTCAAGCAAAAGGGTTCAGTTACCGAGCACATTGAGAA